>JAKZAP010000019.1:18486857-18659419 GCA_023053575.1 Branchinecta lynchi | reverse complement strand
GAAGAAGTGCTGGCGAAGGCAGGCGCCATCTTCTGTCCAGTCACTTCGGGCAAGATACTCTATATGACCAAGTCAGAAAAACGCCAGTGAACCTCCGGAAGAACGAGAAAAGTAACACAAACGAAGGCTTAAAACCGATTCAAATCATATGTAAACAAATCAACAACGTTTGTTGCGGGGGCATTTCTGGTTCTCTTCGCTAGGAACGCGGCGATTCTTCATCGATACGAAGGTTTAGTCATTCCCGATGAAAAATTTGTAGCCTGCGTAGTAGTATAGTAGTAGCAGGAAAACGTTGCAAAGAATATTATCATATAATGTGCCTCAGACTGGTCTAATCTTATGTAGTAGTATCCAGTAGCCTCCTGTCTTGCCATAGTAACATCCAGTCTTGCTAATAGTACAATATAGTAGTATGCAGTAACACGACAGCCTTGAAGTAGAAGCATGTAGTAGCATCGTTAGTACTGCATGCAAGTTTTTCATACTACTTCATAGTACTATTTTGAGATAAATTTTTCATCGGGTTAAGAGAATCGTCCCCTGTCGTCGAACCATCGAGAAGTGCTACCGAAGCTAGCACCCAAGGGGGGACAGACGCGCCTTGCGACAAGAAGCACTTGCTGCCCCCCCCCCCCTTTATCCCGCATTATTTCATCCCTATACTATTTAAAGTCAATTGCCCCTTATGCTGAGGAAGGACTTTCAGGTTTCCCCTCAGAGAATTAAACACTATCGTCATCAGGTTGAAAAATCTCAGCCTTTCCGTACGGAAATGATGACGGTGCCGAGAATCCAGGCAGGAATTTTATTCTGCGACGACCCAACCAGACCTTCCAATCCAAGGCATTAGATTATCAAGAGTCATGACGAAAAGGTTTTAAAACCTCAGGTTTCTCTGTAATTTTGTATTTATAGTTCCATGCTATCCACTGAGTATTTAGGACTTTATTAATAATTCCTCAAGCTCTAACGTATCTAAGAAAACACGACCAAAGATTTCGGGGGGTACCACGCCCTTCCAGATGAATTTTTTTTAGCCTGCGTAGTTGTATGATAACTGTACGAAAGTTGCAAGAATTGATATGTAATAGTAAAGGATACTATCATTTAATGTGCCTCAGACTGGGCCAATCTTAAGCAGTAGTATTCAGTAGCATCCAGTCTTGCTATAGTAGCATCCAGCCTTGCTAATAGTAGCATGCAGTAGTCTAAGATCTAAGAAAACACGACCAAAGATTTCGGCGGGTACCACGCCGATTCTGAAAAATTTGTTGCCTGCGTAGTTGTATGATAAATGTAGGAAACAGTTGCATGTATTGATATGTAATAGTAAAGCATACTATCATTTAATGTGCCTCAGACTGGGCCAATCTTAAGCAGTAGTATCCAGTAGCATCCTTTCTTGCTATAGTAGCATCCACTCTTGCTAAAAGTAGCATGCAGTAGCACGGTAGCCTTGAAGTAGAAGCATGTAGTAGCATCAGTTCGTACTGCATGCTACTTTTTCGTACAACTGCATACTGCTATTTTGAGATAAATTTTTCATCGGGGTCCATCTAATGTAGTTCTGAGTGACTATCATCGCATCACCTTGAAAAATTCCCTGGACAACCTGTATACTGAAAAAAATTATGATGAAAGTATTTTAGGCGTACACAAGTAGAGGCCAATGGCCTATTTTTATTATTATATTACTAAATTTTCATATTCTGTCATCTTATTTCGGGGAGTTGTTGCTTAGAACTCTACTCGTAGTGAAAGGCACTCATAAGGCGAAGGCTGAAACTCTGCATGGAGTTGGGTGTCAAATCTCTGAATCACCCAATCCACAAAAATATTTTAACTTCTGAAAAGCTGACAAAAAGGCTCCCTTGCAAGAAAGCTACTGCGGTTGAAAAGTTGCAGCCAATCAAATGTGCCCACCAGAGGTTTGCAAAGAGTTTTGTCCCTTAATTTTAAAAATTGTGTGACGAAGCTGAGCAGCTAGTTTAAATTTATAACGTTATTTATGACGGTTGTAGGCCTGTTATGATTTATGTGTGTACTCATAAGTTGTATCCATGACTATACCAAACAAATTTGGCGTGAGACATGATAAGTTTTGGCGAATAAAAAGATTTACCTATATAACTATCATACTCACATGTAGGAGCACTGCACTTCGGAAGCTCTTATTACACATCCGTCCAGGACACATAAAGTCATTTGGGGTTGGAAGAAACTCACTAGCCATCGAAACCGGCTTGGACACCATGGCAACCCCTGGTTCCCTTTTCTTCTTTTCTTTCGTCGCAAGCGCAGCGCCAGCTCCAAACTCGCGGAGAAATTCTGCACCAAGTGAAAAGTTGAACCGTGACAGGTCATACTTGAGCCCGCTGGCTTCCAGATATGCAGCGACACCTTTTCGAGAATAGAATTTCGTACCGCATGGCCTGTGAAAGACAAGAAGAATGAGTATGTTGTTGTCGTGAACTTCCTGAAATCTGCCGAGTGTCTCAGTTCACCACATAAAACGCTATTTAATACTCTGTTCTTATATAAAAGCCATCAACAAAAACTCTTAACTGCTTCGGATCTCAGTCCACTTACTACTAAATACTAAGAGCGTGTTCCATCCTACTTACCGTAGTAACTACGCATGACGTCACAAATTCTGGCTTTTTGCCGTCAAGGCTGGAACGATTTTTCTATTTTCCAGCAGGATCTCACGCCAGGGGCGAATCCGACCAATCACGTTACCGAGATGCGTAGTTACTACGCTTACTACGCTCCCGAGCATGGTAAGCAAATAGTAACTATTAGTTACTATTCCGACAAGGCTGGAACGGTCAGCGTAATAACTTTTCGTGAGGATGGAACAGAAATAGTAACTAATAGTTACTATTTGTGGAAGGGTGGAACACGCTCTAAATACACCTGATTCATTTCCTTCGCGCTCGATACCCGAGGGCGTGATATGGTTTACGGCGTAAACCTGATTATGATCGCGGTGAGTACTAAAAGGTATAGTGACACGTGAAGGGGACTCACGACAGTTGTAGTGAAACGAGAGATATGTTCAAATAATGCGTAAATCGGATATAAAATATAAATAAATATAAATATCTTCTTTATTTCCATAATAGCACAACATAATATGGCTAGCAGAGGATCGTCATGACGTAACACATGTCAAAGCAGTTACGTACAATATATAAGTGTCCCGAGAAATTTATAGAGGCGAAAGCCTTATTATTGCAATTATATTATTATTATTATTATTATTATTATTATTATATACAGTATATGATAATAATGAATAGGCCTACATAATATAATACATGTCAAACAACAAGAATTAAAATGGGAAATAATAAAATAAAATATCAAGGGTTAAAATGAGAAATAAAATAAGGTACGAAGGTTCACCTTCGGGGAAGGATACAAACCTGTAATAAAATCTTTATTACAGGTTTGTTTCCTTCCCCGAAGTTAAACCAGAGGATTGACACTATTGACAGCCTGACGAGGACCCTTGCCAAGAAGGGCCGAAATATTGCTGATGAAGAATCATAGCTGACGTATCCGTTGTAAACATTGTTTGAATAAATGTTTCAGAGTCAGCTTGGGCTCAAAGAATATTTAAGGTACGAATGATGATAAATATCGGTCAGACGAATTTACTTGTGGCGGGGTAATTTGAAGCCGATTTTTTTTTCATTTCTTAGTCTAGTGATTGGCCAATTGGGGTTGGGCGATTGGTAATCAGGTAGAATGGATATGTGATTATCTGAAGACAGACATTTCAGTCCAAAATCCATGGTGAGCTTGTGTCTACGGCACGCCAAAGTGGGAAGACTAAGTTTTGTGAGGCTATCTTCATATGTGGATTAATCTTGCCTAACGATAATCTTGCAAGCCCGCTTCTGTATCCCTTCTAGTTTCTCCGTCTGACTTTTGGTAAGGCCCGGATGCCAAAGTGGACACGAGTATTCCGTTGCAGGGCGTACATACGTGCAATATAAGGATCACATGAGTTTCGTTGGTATTCCAAATCTCAGGAGCATCGCAAGGGATTTCAGAAGTAGAGAAGATTTGTGTAGGATAGTGTCAACATGAGAATCTCATTTAAAATTTTTGTCAATTGTGATTCCAAGGAGTTTCACCTTTTCGCGGTAAGCCAAACCGACATTTTCTTGATGTGGTAATTCTCTCTTTAAAAAAGAAAACCTTATGATCACGCTCTTCGGGAGACTGACTGAGAGCTTTACCTCCGACAACTCATTTGTTAAAGTTTCAAAAATGTCAGTCAAACTTTGTTCAGACGAATTAGAAGGTACATTCCGCACAGTCTACCACAAATCCCTGATTTTTGGATACCCTATGCCAAACGCTGGGTATATCTAGCATTTGGCATAGCCTGTGCCTAACGCTGGATACCCTATGCCAAACGTTGGATACCTGTTGGTAACCTAACCCTGACCTACCTCAATAGAAAGGAGTTCTGATTGGTTGATTTTTTAGCTTCACTCAAATCATCAATATTTTATTGGGTCCCAGAATCCACCATTTGGCATAGCCTATCCAGCGTTAGGCATACGGTATGCCAAACGCTAGACAAATCCAGCGTTTGGCATAGGGTATCCAAAAATCAGGGGTTTGTGGTTGACTGATTCCGCAACGATAAACTTGAGAGATCGTCCGCGAATTTATAACGGTTAGGATACTCACGTAAAACTTTGTTAAAAACAATTAAAAATATCAGTGGACCTAATTTTGCTCCCTGTGGTGTACCACACAAAATTTCTAAAAATTCAGAAACATCATCTGTACTAAGCACAACACATTGTGTCCGTCCCGTAAGGAAGCTTGCTATTATATGGATTAAAAACGTACGCGCACCCATTGATCTCGCTTCGACTAAAGCTACTCCATGATCAATGCTGTCAAACGCCTTAGTAATATCACTTAAAAGTACTTCAGCAAATGAATGTTCGGTGTCCAGGTGTCTAAGTATATCATCAACTAATTTTGCCATGTAATGGGTTGTACTGCACCCAGGCCGGAAACCATACTGCCTTGGGTCCAGGTTTGATTCTTTATCTTCATACAACAATTCAAAAATGTAACTTTCGAGAACCTTAGACAGTACAGGGGTTTTAGAAATCGGTCGCAGATCCTTCACTGAATTCACATTTTTGCTCTTAGGAATAGGTGTGACATAAGCTTTCTTAAAACATGTGGGAAAAATCACCTGAATAAAACACTGGTTAAAACAAGCGGCTAAAATCACACTCAACTCATCCGCGCATTCAATAAAAAGATTTGTAGGAATTTCGCCGGAACAGCAACTTTTTCGAGGTTCCAGTTTACGAAGTTTTTCAATCACGCTCGAAGGTTCAACTGCTGGAATTTTATTCAGCTCACCCAGTTCAGCTCAGCCAGTTCAGCTACGATGCTTTGGCAACAGTAGTTGCGTTTTGGCAGAGACCATGGTATCTGTTACACGGTAACTGGATCTGCAATTGCTCTGCGAAAACGACAATTGCCGGATTTGAGCTTTTATAAATTATCCAAAAAGAAATAATGATATCCATTTAAATCTAGAGTGACATAACTTCTTTCCCCCATTTCGACAGAAAACTAGACTCCAAAAAATGGATTTTCAGATACCACGCTGACTTGTCACGGACGACCGTGGTATCTGAATATCAGATATCACGGTATCAGATACCACGATAACTGCAAAAACGACTTTAGACCGTGGTTTCAGACACCAAGCTATCAGCGAAAACGCAACTAATATTTCCAGGGGCGTCGCAAGTGCATTTTCGGTGGGGGGGGGGGGGTGCAGAGCCAAAATTTTACCGACTCTTTCAAAAATTTTACCGAATCCTACAACTAAGAATTCGAGCTTTAAATTATGGAACAGAAACGATTACGTAGGAAGAGTAACAATAACGATAAGCCACGATACATAAATATAAATACGATAAGCCAACTATTGGGCGGCGTTTTGGCGAAGCCCACATGGAGAATATATTGCCGGGCATGATTGCAGTAACAGCTTCTATCTATTATAGCCAATAGAAAATTAAATCGAGCGCCGCAGGCGAAATTTTCGAAATCCATTTGTTTTTGTAGGCTAAAATTTAACTGCTTCTCTTACAAATTCTAGCATTTACCGTTGATTAAATACCGAGACTCTAAAAAGTTCCAGAAACCGGATGGAGCGACGTTCCGGCAGCAGCGGCTATTGTAGTCTAGCCAATAATGGCCATGATCACATAAAGTGAGCGCCGCAGGCGAGATTTGTTTTTTGCTTTTTCGTGCCAAATTTAATTTCCATCCAGATTCGAGCTTTCAATGTTTCGAAATTTCAATCTTGAAACTGGCTTAAACCCCCCCCCCCCCCGTCAAATGACGCGCCCTTTCACAAAATAGAGAATATTACGAAAAGTGCTGCAGGCGGAATTTTCGAAATATTTATCATTATATATTCTTTTTGGGTTCCAAAATAAAAGTAAGGACTATCGATGATATCATAGATCATCCCTTTTGTCTGCGACCAGTGCTTTACTCGACCTCTTCTGAGTTTCCAGGTTCGTGGTAACTTCCGAATCCTGGCAATTATAACGAATAAATTACCGAATCCCAGTTATTATACCGAATAAGTTAAGACCGATAGGATGTTCGGGATTCTGTATAACTACCGTATCCCGGTTATTATACCGAATTGTTTTAGTATCGAAAGACTACCGAACAATATTCATATTCGGTACACTTTCGTCGAAACTGGAACAAAGTCAGGATTTGTGGTTAACTTTCTAATCCTGGAAATTATACTGAATAAAATCATGATACCGAATAATTTTTAACCAATATCTTATTCGGGATTCTGTGTTACTACGGAATCTCCATAAATATACCGAATAGTTCCGGCATCGAAAAATTTCCGAATGATTTCAGTCAATACTTTCACCAAATCCGTGATAACTACCGAATACTGGCAATTATACCGAATCCCGATCATTATACCGAAGAGATTTGTACAGAAAGCCTATTTAGGATTCTGTATAACTACCGAATCCCCGTAAATATATCGAAAAGTTCTGGCATATAAAAAATACCGAACAGTTTCAGTAAAATTTCGGGCCTCCGGCCCAAAATTTTTCCGAATCTTAAAAAGGTGGGGGGTGCTGCACCCCCCGCACCCCCCCCCCTTGCGACGCCCCTGAATAGTTCGCCCCTTCTTGGCAAGGATCCTCATCAGGCTGTCAATCTACAGGGTTGCCGAGAAGAGCCAAAATATCGCTCCCGAAGCATCTTACCTGATTATCCGTTTTTAGCCATTGTTTTAATTTAACATTGTTTTAACTTAGCTTCTTTCTCCTGCCTCAGTTTCAAGTTGAGAAAGTTCCCGATCACACACGCTCTGGAGCGTAGTAAGCGTGATAACTACGCATCTCTGTCGATTGGTCAGATTCGCCCGTGGAATGATATTCTGCTGGAGAATAGAAAAATCGTTCCAGCCTTGAGCGGCAAAAAGCCAGAATTCGTGACGTCATGCGTAGTAACTACGATATCGCCGGCAGAACGCAGAAATGAATGATTCCTTCTTTACTGGCAAAACCTTAAAGTTTAACCGAACAGGGCTGGGATAGGACAATCTAGTTACTCATGACTTAAACTGGCTTGAAGACCCGCTGAAAATCGCTACTTCGTTCTTCCGCTACTCACAAATAATCGATTTTCAAATAGTGGAATTTCCGTGGGATTTGTGGTACCTCTATGCGCTTGTATTTTTGTTGTATGCCTTACGAGACGGATTTATGATTTTTTTTTTTTTTTTTTCAGGCACTAAGCAACCTTCTCCAATATCACCACTGCCCACTAAAAAGCCGCGTTTGTGTTGAGATTAAAATGTCACGCGTCATAGTACAATTTACGCTGTGGGAACGGCCATTCTGACCGTCATAATTAGACCAGATACTGGAAAATAAGAAAATCCCTTTGCCGAATCCAGTAATTCAATGTATTCAATTAAATGACAAAAAATAAAGTTGGCCTCTCAGCTAAACTTTAAAGGACACCTCGCACTACATAATCTTTCTGCTAAGATGCCCGGAAAAAGTCGACCACTTCCGGACTTCGGACGAATAAGCTTCTGGGGTTATTAATTGGGGGCCTTCAATTAATAACCCTAATTAATAACCCCCAGTTAATAACCCTTAGGGGCCCCCGCACGTCACGTAAAGAGAACGAACGTGGTAAGCGCGACAAACGCCAATAGAGGAGATAGGATACACTTATGAACAGAATGTCGGGAATGAGAATGGATGGAAACACTACTGAATTATAATAAATTGATATAAAAAGTAAGACGTGTCCTTTAAAATAACCGTCTTACCTATCTTAATACTTCACTTTAAGGTTAAAAAAAATACACAGAATTTTCGTCAAGAAATGGTTGCTACACTCTAGGAAGTTTCATAACAGATAAAAAAAAAAGGATGCGTAATTATCACGACGACACAACAAGACCAAAGGTGTCGATGGGATCCCAAAAATCTAATATTTGATTCAGACAATAGGGTCTTGTCTTCGCCAGATCCAGTCTTCGCCAGGCTAATTATCAGAGAAAGCCAAGTTAGATATACCTCTATAAGTAGTATCTATTTTGACGATACTGACCGAGGCTTCTTGCTTTACTTCTTCCAAGTTTCCGGTTTCGCCCGAATCCCGAGCGAACTACTAGTCCAGCAAAAAAAAAAAAATCAGAAACAAATCCAGCGTCAAATCCCTATAAAGAACATCTAATCAACTTCGAATGAAAGTTTGACTTACAAAAAAAAATCCGGTTACAACAGGATTCCGGACTAATGATATGTCCGGGTAAAAAATGATTGTCATATACAGACTCAGCCTCTCTTCTTACCCCTTAATCTGTCGTCTAATCAAACTTTTGCTTTTAACAAATTTTCCGGTTTTGGTCAGATTCCGGGCTAACTAGTTGTCCGGCGAGAAAATGGTCTTCACCATCGTGTTCAGCATGTCTTTTTACCTCTAAATCCAGCATTTAATCAACTTCAAATGTAACTTTTACTTTTTACCAACTTTCCGGTTTTTGCTGGATTCCGGACGAACTATTTGTTCGGCGAAAAAATAGTTTTCGCCATCGTGTTCAGCATGTTTTCTTATCCCTAAATCAACCATTTAATCAACTTCAAATAAAACTTTTACTTTTACCCAACTTCGGTTTTTGCCGGATTCCGGACGAACTACTTGTCCGGTGAGAAAATGGTTTTCACTATCGTGCTCAGCATGCCTTCTTACACCATAATCACACATAGCACACATTAGCTGTTTATAAATATTTTGTCTGTCCCTTAATTTGGACCCCCATCCCTAAATGTAAGGATACAGAGCCCATCTATAAACTTGACCTCACCCTCGACCCAATGAATCCTCACACCAAGTTTCATCAAAATATCTCATTCCCTTCGAGAGTTGCACAGACGGACAGACGGACAACTTTTGCGATGTCATAGGTATCCCTCCACTTACGTTTTGGGATCCCAAGAAGTAAGCAGATGCTTTTTCGGTTCTTCCTGGCAATGCTTGTTATGCATAACATTAAACACACCACGTTTCAAAAATTAAGACAGATTACGAATATAAGGTTTGAAGCCAAGCCGACCATTCATTTGAAGTAAAATAGAAATAAGTTCTGTGGAGTTTTTATTCAAAGTGGTCAAACAGATTATGGATTCTTGGAGTGGGCCGTTTTCTGGGTGAAAGCTTCTGCGCTTTCCCAGACGGATGGTAAATTGTAAATAATCACAGATTTGTACATATACACTTTGAACACGCACATTTTATCTTTCGTTATTTTATTTTATCTGCATGTTGTTCAATCCGCACCGTTCTTCTGGTTTTAGTTACATGTCGTCTTATTGTCTGTTGGTCCCGCATCGTTTTCCTGTTGTGATTGTGGTGGATTTTATGATTTAGTTTTGTTTCTTTCGCTGAGGACGGTTTGCCAGAAATGCAACCGAAATATCCGAAATTTTATTTATCCCTCTCACATCACCTTGGAAGGGTAACTTAGTTGATCAAGGAAAAAACCCGAAAATCTCGTTTTTTTTATTTTACTTGAAGACAGATTACATCCCAAATGCTGTCTGATGAAACAGCGCATCCTTGTGTTAAGTTGTGAAACTTCCTACAGTGTTGTGAAATAAACAGAGGGACTTGGACCACAGTCTCCAGAACAAGGTATCCATAAATTAGTCCGACGAATACTTCAAGATCAGGAAATTCATTCATGGAACGCGGAAAAGGACCAGGCAGAACCGTTACCTTTTTACGCCAAGGCAAAAGATTGCTGGGGTGAAGATATTTACCTTAAGTGTGGTCTGTCCCATGAGGAACTTGTGTTATTTATGAGTTTGAGAGGGGATGGTCTACCTCTTGGTAAAAGAAGAAATGTGGGTAAAGTTACGGTTAAAACTAGTCCTTACTCTTGCCCTATGTGTGGATGCAATAACGAAAGTATGAGTCATTTCGTGGGAGAGTGTCAGGAATTGAATGGGGTTGAGACAAGAGTTCTTTGGAGTGAGAGCGTGTGGGAGTGAGTGGATAACTGAGAGAATGAAAGAAACAAGTTTCCAGGCTATGAAACTTTTTGGAAGGTTCCTCCGGATAGGGTTAGCACACAGGGAAAACTGTATAGCCCTGTAAATTTAAATACTGGTATAGTGTTCTTCTTTTTATGTATTTTTTCTTTTGTTGTTCTGGTGAGATGGCCTTTGAGGGCTTTTACGCATTAAATATCTATCTATCTATTATGCTCGATAGGCCGACAAAACGGCAACAGGCAAAAAGCATATTTACAACTTACCCCATAAGCACAACGGCCCATCTTTTTCCAGTTGCTCCTGAAGCCTTCGATGCTCGTTTCATCCAGCCTTCAGGCAGAGTTGGATCCTGGAGAAAGATCTCGTCAGGCACTGAAAATAAAATCACGATTATAGGACAAGTACAGAAATAAATACATACTTTAACCGAACTTTCAGTTAAAGCACAACTCTTACTAGAAATGATATTTCCACCATGAAACGGATCGAAATATCGTTTTCGAAAACATTATTACAGTCCACGTGAAATTAGCGATTTTCTTGTTAGCGCTTGTCGACTCTATCCAGCCTTCTTGCTCTCCGACGCGGTGGCTGGGCGTTAAACATTTGGAAGCTGAGCGCCCCACGATTTTAAAAGTGGAAAACTAAGAAAAACAAAAGAAGTCTAAAACAGAAAATAGATCTGATGGTCTACCATGTCTTTCAAAATGAAAAACGACACTTTGTATCCTCACATGTGAAAGAGTGACCAGTGGACGTTGAAGATTCCGTCAAAGTTTGCGTTACGTGACGAGAAAACTTGGCACGGCCAAAAAGCGCTAAAAGTTCGTAGGCACAAAACGAAACAATTGTAGAAGGTAGGAGAATTGTAGGAGATTTTAGAAGCCTATAATTCCATATGGGAGCTAGGTATACAGTAGAGGTATGCTTATGTGAACGTTTGCTAACAATGAACGATCGCCGAAGACAAAACTAAAACCCAAACCAGGCATTTTTCCTATAAATACTAGTAATAATCACTCACGCATTGGTCACTTTTTGAATATTTTGCTAATTCACCATTTACCTATGAAATTGACTCAGCTGACACCTCTCTTTTGTTTTATAATTTGAAAAGTTTGCCGGGAGGAACGCACCTTCAATGGAGAAGATGGCGGTCCGAACCGTCAGATGCCTTCAAAAGAGGAAGGACCTTTTTAATAAATTCAAAATCGAAGAAATTTAATTGAATTTCTGCTTCAAGTTTGTGCCAGGACAACCCTGAAATAGTTGGCTATTAGCCGATATCAAGTTTGTTATTTTTCTTTTCCATGTTACTTTTTTATATGCAAGTAAGAAAGCCAAGGTAGTGGAACAGTCAAAAAGTGTTCAAATAAGCATACCTCTACTGTACTATAAAAGACAAAATAAGCAAGACGAGTCCTTTAATATTTTCTTGTCTTTTTTGCCTTGTTCCTGAATGGCACCACAGTCTTTGAATAAAAATTTACAGCAAAGCACCAAGCTTTGTCCGTCCTGGCTGAATGAGCTAGCGCACCGAACTCCCAAGCGAAGGGTCGCTGGTTCGAGTCTCGGTGGTGCAGACCGTTTGATTTAGGGCAAGAGTTATGGCGTTTCCGCGCCAACATTGGTACCCCAATGGGTACCTTGACAAATCTAGGGAAAAGCATGGGAAGCGTCGGATGGTTTGCCCCCCACCCCACCACGCACTGCACTCCCGGGCGAAGTCAAAGTATCAGGAGATCGGCACCTGTGCTACACGCAGAAGTTTTCTTTTTTTTGCAAATGTACTACGAATTTTTGTTTAATACTTTTCCAAACATCTCCGGTCGCTCCAGAATCAGTGAAATGGCGCTATGTTTCATCCAACATCCAACGACAAACAAAGCATCGGTTAAAGAAATAGAAAACCGTGAGTTTCGTTTTTTTTCTTTTCTTGATCAGCTATGAAAAACCCCGAAAATCACGGTTTTCTATTTCTTTTGTAATGAATGGTCATCTTGGCTTCAAACATTATTGGGCAAATTTGAGCGTGCTCTCTAATCGTTCCATCCATTGTCATATCCGAATTATATCCGCGCTAACGACACTATAAGCTATTTTTTTTTACTTTTTTTTTTAGCAATTTTTGTTTCACGTTTTCAATCAACCTCATACAGTCCCCTCGACCTGCGTGCGAGCAATCAATCCCATACAAGAGACCACTCCAAGAAACTATCCAAATGACACTATAAGATATTTTTTTTTTACTTTTTTTTAGCAATTTTTTTTTCACGTTTTCAATCAACCTCATACAGTCCCCTCGAGCTGCGCGCGTGCAATCAACCCCATACAAGAGACCACTCCAAGAAACTATCCAAATGACACTATAAGCTATTTTTTTTTTACTTTTTTTTAGCAATTTTTGTTTCACGTTTTCAATCAACCTCATACAGCCCCCTCGACCTGCGCGCGTGCAATCAACCCCATACAAGAGACCACATTAAGAAACTATCCAAATGACACTATAAGCTATTTTTTTTTTACTTTTTTTTAGCAATTTTTTTTCTCGTTTTCAATCAACCTCATACAGTCCCCTCGACCTGCGCGCGTGCAATCAACCCCATACAAGAGACCACTCCAAGAAACTACCCAAATGCCACGTTAAAACTTCTTTTCCGAAAGAGTGGTCAATAACTAGAATTCCCTGTCCGAGTCTACAGCGTCAGGACCTTCAACTGCTTCAACTGAAGCTTTCAAGATGTCAGCTGATAACCAGTGGTCATGCAAGGACTGGCAATACTGCTGGGATGTCGCAGACCAGTAACGGACGTCAGCCAAGATCACTCACGGAGCAACTACAGATCCATTGTACCTTAACCGCTCGGAAGTGCGAATTAAGTTGCATCGGTCCATTAGTAATATCAAGAACAAATAATCATATAGAACCTGCGTCTCCCTATCTCTGTACTATGACTATGCGGAGGCGAGTATTTCCCGGTACATTTTCCGCTGCGAACGAGCGGAGGTTAGTAGCTCCGCGCCACATCACATTTCGTTACATCTACAGTTAGCTATATCGCTGTGAAACCACCTTGAGGAAAAGTAGAAGACAAAGGTGATTGGTTCTTTGGACGCGCTCAAGAGCGGTTCAGAGCGCGGAGTACGCCTCCTGCATTTTCTTTCTCTGCGTTGAGGAACGGCAATGACGGAAGTAGAGTAGACGGGTAAAAACTACAGTAAATACCTCTAGGTCCGAGCAGTTTTGACGGGGTATTCATAGTCGCTGCATGGTACCAAAGACAGAGGTTCTATCTGATTATTTGCTGGTAGTAGTAATAGACGAGCTCTCGGAACCTACTCAACGTTTGCGGCCACTCTATTTTCTATGTTTCAGAACTATGTCCTGTATTTAAAAAACACCTTCTTTCTCTATAGTTACTTTTGTACTTTCTTCCTGGAATTTGTGGGTAACTTAATAGAAACTCAACGTAGTGAGACTTTGTTGTTTTTACGCGTTTTAATTCGCTTTACGGGGACAGATAGGGAGAGACATATGAACATTTGTAGAAACAACACACTCTAGCTCAGAATCTTATTTTTCAGCTTTGTTTTAATTTTTCGCATTTTTTCACAATTTTTCAGCGGATATTCGCAATATCGCAAGATAAATGGAGGTACTGAAATTTTACATCTATATTTGGCAATTCATCTCGTTTCTCCGACAAGTCGTGAAGTTAATTAGAATTCGTTTTGTTATCTTTTACTTTTGTCTTCTTTTATAGGCTACCAGCGGTTCATAATTAAATTTGTTACAATTACTATGAACAGAGTAATGTTCATATTCAGAGCTCTATTACGCGCTGACAAATTAATGAGTACACAACAAACCTTTAGGTTTCTTCGGAGCACTTCCAGCATTCACTTCGATCTCTTGAATTCTCTCACCATGAAAACCATTTTGTCCATTCATCTTCCCAATAATCTGACTCTTTAAATTTCTGCTACTGCCATCTCCTGAAACCCCGTTCTGAGGTTTGTCTGAGATACGACCCGTTTGAGACGGACCTGATAACGGAGTCTCTAACTTGCCATTTGTACGTTCATCGTGACAGTTAGGCGTATCGTGTACGTCATCACTCTGCGGAGCTCTAGCAACGCTGTCTTTAAGGTTATTTTGGTTAAGTCTGTTTTGCTCGTCTATTTTACCCAAATTTGTGGAGTTCTCTTTGACCTCCGTTGGTTCTTCTTTTATTTTCGCCACTTCCTTTTTCATTCTGGGCTCTGTACACTTTTCCGGAGGATCACAAACAGCCCACTCTCTAGTAGGATCACAAACAGTCCACTCTTGCCTGGGGTGACAAACAGTTCTACCAGCAGCCACTCTCAACACAGACTGCGTTAGATTGACGACCCCCAAACCATTAGTGGTCAATTGATTTACTGGAGGGGTCACTCTGCTAGCATCAGGGGACGGAAGGGGGGAAACCTCCTGACTGGTAGCCGAACGACTACCTACCGGACTCACTATCTTTCCGTTGGTGATAACTTCCAGATCTTCATAGTCTTCTTCATCAGATAGAATGATAACGTCACTACATTCAGATTCAGACCCACTCTCTATCAGAAGTAACCGCTGCTGTTCTTGCTTTGCCTCTATGGCTAAACTCTCAGTTGGAATTATCGGAAGACCATTAATTTCCAAGCTAGTCCGAGCCACTTCCGACGTAGAGGTTTCAAAATTTCCTGGAGATCTAAGGATCATAGAGGCTGGTTTTCCCCCACCGTGGCGAGAAGAAACCCGTGAATCGACTGTGGGCTTAACAGGGCTTCCGAAGCCCTCAAATTCCGCATCCTCATCTAATAAACAAATATCAACGCCGACGGGTTCTACTTTGGGTCCTGCCTTCTCCTCACACTTTTTTATTGGAGCACGACCAGCGCAACCTACAACCGACTGAAGCGCACGCGTTTCTCCTTTAAAGATGCGAACTTGGATCGGTTTAGCGCCGCCCGTCGCGGCAGTCAAAGACACCTTCTGTTGTTTGAACCCATCAGAACCGTAACCCGCTTTCCCATAGGTCTGCCGATCAGGGGGCTCACTTTTTGCTGGAGACTTCTTATGGGTTTGGAATAGGTCAGCGACTGAAAATTTCTTGCTCCGCTCGTGTCTTGAGGATTTTTCCAGCTCGATCGATGAGTCCGGTGATTTGTGTGCATGGTCTTTTGACACGGAAGGGGTGGTGATGCGTATAGGTACAGGGATAGGAACGATTGAGTGACGGCGCGGGGTGGGCGGGGCAAGAGGAGGTGCTGGAGACCGCACGCTGTCGGTACGGTTGCGATTCCTGGTCCGAACTGGAGTCGGGCTGATCTGTAAAACGAAAGGATTATAACTTTATATACGCTATCTGGGAATGTCAACATACAATAAGCAAGTGCTACCCTGCAGGCCAAGTTTCTTCGTCTCTCCAGAAAATTGTCTACCATACTGCTCTAGTCGGCTCATTCTTCAAAAGAAATGATTCACTGCTTCGTGGATGATGTCTATTTTCCAAAAAATTGTATTTTGTATTTTTTAACTTCCTGTACTCAGCCTTTCAAATTCGACCGGTCGTAAGTAAGTATGTAAATAATTTATTTCTGACCCGCCATTTGAAAAGCGGAGTATGTAAAATAAAATAAAAGAATTAAATAAAACACAACAAAAACAATATAATATACAATTTTTCATTCATCGGCCAGAAAAGAATGTAGAGTATCATGTACTGGCTGGGCCCTGTCCATGATTTTTGGCAGAGCAGACGAAATTTACAAAAGTGTGACGCTTGTATCTTTAACTTGGAAACGCTCCGTCAGCATGTAGCTGGGTATAACTTTGGCAAATAAGTATATTTCTTACTTACTTCAGTCGTGTCTTCGAAGAGTTGTAACGTATTTCAAATAGTTGACTGAGCTAGATGGATAAGTCAGCTGAATTTACCTGAGCAATATTTCGGCTCTTTGTTGCAAAGGCCCTCCTCAGGCTCAAAGCTAGAAAAGTGAGCCTGTGATCAAGGGTTTCATTCTTCTTCTTTGGATTTGTCAGCCCCTGGGCTTCAGGGAGGCACCCTTTCGGCTTCCTTGTGGTTGATCGTTGGTTTGGTTGTTTCGCTGGGTCGTGGTTAGGTTAGGTTAGGGCAACCTTGGGCCGAGATGAAGTTCACTTTTCTAGCTTTGAACCTGGGGAGGACCCTTGCCAAGAAAGGCCGAAATATCCCTTAAATAAACTCACCTGACGTATTTCTTTAGCGCAGTCAACAACGATTCGCAGTCAGCTTGGGCTGAAGGATTTTATGTAGTTCTAAATATCAAACTCACTGGTCATTTTATTTAACTTTTTTATTTATTTTATTTTATTTCAACTCCTCTGTCGTACGATGATTTTAATTGGGCAGAACAAAGTTTCTGGAATTATCAAGGTACAAATTTGTACGCAACCTAGCTACACAGAACGGACTTCAACTACTGATACTCAAAATAATACTTCATTATAAAACGAACGTCCACAGCACTAGATCGCTGAATTCGCCGTTTTTTAGAATAGAATAGAATAAAACTTTAATTCAAAAATATGGCTTATCATAACAAATTGCCAAATTCGATATTTTTTCGTCAGGTACATAAGCAATTGATACATTGATACATAGCAAATAAACAAATTACACAATCAACAAAAAGAAGACACACTATAAGTCAAGTTGAGTTAAAAAGGGCCACAAAACTAGGGATAAAGCTCTTTTTATAGCGGTCTGTTTTAGCAAAAACAGGTGTCAACTTTGGAACCTTCACTGCCGCTTCTCTCGGGAGGCGTATTCGTTCGGGAGCACTAGTGTAATCTTGAGTTTGGCGTGTCAAAACTTTAATGTTTATTTTTGGCCTTGTAAACATTTACTACATTATTGAAAGCTTAGTGTAGTTTTTCCTTTTATTTGTCTATACTGCGCTACTTTCCTCTTCTTAAGTGCGTAAATAAAATTTCATCAGCATGAAAACCCGGAAGAAGATCGCGATGTGTTGCCGAGAATTCCAAGTCAAGGATTTTTTGACCGAAAAAACTCCACTGTTTTGTTTCTCTTCGCGGGTTAAAAATAATAAATAAACAGTAGCTACCTGACTGGAGGGTGACTCCGTCCTCTCTGATATGGTATCCTCCATGCTTGGCCGAACACTGGGCCGGAAAAGGCTGACAACATCAAGCTTCCGCTTTCGAGCTCTCCGATCTTCTTTTGTTCCAATTCCACTCGTGTCAAACATCGAATGATTGACAGGCACCAGCACGGGTGGAGGAGGGGGGTCCAAGGCCTTTAATGAAGCAAGGGAAGAGTGAATAGTCGTCCAAGATTCCAGTTGTTATACTACATCTTTGTACCTGCTATATCGACGTTACTGCCCCACGATTTTTAAGTCTTCTATTTGACGAAAAGAAGACGGAAGATGGATGATATTCGTCCCGATGTGAAAAAATTCGAGTCCTCAGCCACGAAAAGCCAACCACACCAAAAGCCTTCCCTGATTCCGTATTATCGTACTGTCGCTTTAAAAAACTATTCAAACTCAAGTGCCACTGAACCATGGCTGGATATTGGGTTGATCCATCTTGTCTGCTATTTTTTTTCAAAAACATTCGACACCAGAGCCTCGTTTTTGTTGCAATAGCGCTGCCGCATCGCTGCTGTAGCACTTCTTTGCTTTTGCACAATATGCGTTTTTGGATTCACTTCTTCTTGGTTGAAGCGGCAGCGCTGCAGCTTCTTACAGGGAAGCACGGACTTGGTCGGTGAGCAAGTCCGCGATTCTCGAGAAGCGCTGCCGTCTTCCTCGGAAGCACTGCAGTACAAAAATGGATGCAGAAAAAATCAGTCTGGTAGTGATAGAGAAGCGGACCTGCAGCGTGCAACAAAAACGAGGCTCAGAAACCAGAACGGGCAAGGTCATTGGTTATCACAGGTGGCAACGGGTGCAGAATTTCTGCAGAAAATATATATACTCTTGAAGCTTTGATCAACAAGTGGGACTGAGGAAGTGTATACGATACGGAGGACGATAGAGTGGGGGCGGTGCGTCCCAGGTGGGGGGCATCTAGTGCTGACTACTCCTGACATATTGGCGTTAGTATGGTGGTTGGAGCGTCGGCGCCATCTAACATTACATCACGAACCCCTGGCAGAGTGAGGCAACCCAGTGGTTTCACTGAAGGCCAAAGCTTGCCGAGATTCGTCCCGATGTGAAACGAGGAAATTCCAAAATCCTCTGACTGAAGCTTACAACATTCTCTTAAAGGACCCTTCTTGCTTTTTCTGCCTTTTATAATATCTAGCTCCCTTATGGGATTACAAGGTTCTAAAATCCCCACCTTTCTCCATTGTTCCGTTTTGTGCCTACGAATTTGTAGGGCTTTTTCTTCCGAACCGAGTTTTGCCCGTTACGTGACGCAATGTTTGCCAGAATCTTCAACGTCCGCTGGCAACTCTTTCACACACAAGGATATGGGAATCTTCTGTCTTTTACTTATTTAATTCGCTTATTATAGTTTTCCTACTTTTTAACCACGGTCCGTTCAGTTTTCAAACGTTTTTCGCCCAGCCGCCGCGTCGGAGAGCAGGAAGGATGGCCAGAATTGACAAGCGCTAACAAGAAAATCACTAAATGGAAAGCAATGGTATTTTCGAGAAACTTTTTTCTGACGAAGTTTAATAGTGAAAAGATCATTTCTAGTAAGAGTTGTGCTTTATTCTTCTTCCAACAAAAAATGTTCTGGAGTAAATGATGAGGTGTGGCTTACCAGTCGGTCTTTGTCTGCTTTTGTCATCTTCTGAATCCGCGTTGACTTGTACTTCCGGATGAACCCATCATAGAACCGGATCTCATATGAATCAGCTAGCAGAAGAAATAGAATACTAAGCAAAGGGTTTAGTGGCAGAGATGAGCGTTTTTACACTAGCGAGACAATTGCCTGACTATACCCACTTATATACGGATGGATCGAAAACTAATGGAGTGGCTAGGTGCGCGGGGGTTATCCCTAGGTTCCTGTGCATTTAAAGTTCCACAGAGCCTATCAATCTTTTCAATTGAGATGCTCGCGATTTTTAAACCGTTAAGAGTACAATCGTTTGGTCGAGTTGGTAAATTGTTATTTTGTTCTGATTCTTTGACTGTGATATAATATCTGTCGAAACCCAAGAGTTCAGCTCGGGAAATAGCTCGGAAGATTGAAATCGTAGTGAGAGAGCTGAAAGAGAAAGGAAATTCTGTGTTATTCACATCTGCCCATGTGGGATGACTGGAAGTGAGTCGGCAGAAAGATTAGCTAACCGGGGGTATACATGGAGAAGAAGTTTCGACAAAAATGTCTAGTGCAGAGTTTATAAATGCGCTTAAGCAATCTGTGATAGAAAGTGAACAAGAAGAATTCGCATTAAAATCCCAGAACCCAATTCTTGGTTTGTACGAGTGCAGGCAGAGACCCTCCAGCAGACCTGATCCATCAGGAAAGAAAAATTGCTTCTGCAATATTCAGGCTAAGAACAGGCCACACGAAAACCCAGAAAATGTTATTCCGGTGGAAAGTAGTCGATTCCGAAAATTGTCGCGAGTGTAATGTTGTAGATTATGTAAGGCACATGCTATTATTTTGCAAAAAGTATGATGCTCGGAGAGTGATATTAAAAGCAAATGTGATAAACAAAATTTGGTGCTTTTTCAGTAAGGTCTATCCTAGGCCATTCAAGTGCCCCTGCATGGGCCAGAAAACTGTCTGTGATTTATTTGGGTAATTTCATAAAAAGTACAAAGCTGAATAAGATTTTGCAGTTTATGATGAGAAAACTGTAAATAGTAGCTTGATTATAGTAGATATGTAGGCACTTATAAAGCGGCATTCTGTATACTGGGGCATTCTGTATACAGCGGCATTCTGTATACTGGGGCATTCTGTATACTGGGGCATTCTGTATACTGGGGTATTCTGTATACTGAGGGATTCAAGGCGGACTTACTACGCTCGGTTAGGTTAGACTGACTATGCTTGGTTAGGGCGGCCTGACTACGCTCGGTTATATGGGAGGTCAGGTTACTAAGATGCTAAGGGGTTCCCCATCTCCCCCTTCCCCCCTTCTAGTATATGGTAGTAGGGGATTATCCTTCTGTTATATATTATAGTTAAACTAATTAGTGTGATGGTAAGAATATAACTAAACTAGTTGGTACGATGATAAAAAATATGATGGTGATGAAATGTCTGGTTTCCTACGGATCGTTTTCTTTGTGTCGCTTGGACTTTGCACAGATGGTGATGAAATGTTTGCGTTTGCACCATCTCCTTTGTGTCGCTTGGAATATGGGTTTGCACAGATGGTGATGAAATGTCCCCTTTCTGACACTTGCCATAGACAAGCTGTTAATTGGCAAACACCCCAATCCCCGCACCTGGCTTTTGGGAAATATGCTACAGTTGCCTGAGAAACCTCAACTATGGAGGTGAACGAATCTGACGATAGTTTTTGTGAATTTCTCGAAAGTGAGGACGGCCAGAATTATCTGTTAAATACTTTACCACAATATGAAAGACAGCGTGAAATGGAACAAGACAGTTTTGCTGAGTTCATGGAAACTGAGGAGGGTCAGAATTACATGACAAACATTTTACCGCAATACGACAGAACAATGGGAGAAGACGAAGCATGTGACCCGTTTGCCGGAACAGAACTGGATTTAAACAACGTTTCCTGTGATGATTGCGATGTAAGTTATTAAAACTAATTAGCGTTTAAGTTATGCTTTCATAATCGTTCGATCCCTAGGTATGATTTTCACGCGATCGATTCTGACGACACTACACTGATTTCTACGTTTTCCGCGCCGTGTTATCGCACTACCGACGGGAACTATCTTAGCACTTAGAACTAAGAATTTAAAATATTTAAACTAGTACTAAGATCCATATCGAACCTTTAAAATAGAAGTTACCACTAATTAAATTATATCAACCCCTTAAAGTAGAACTTAACACTATTTTAATTATACATAATCCTCAAACTAGAATGGAAAAGTAATTAAATCATATCCAAACCTTAAAGTAGAACTTAACACTATTTTAATTATACATAATCCTCAAACTAGAATGGAAAAGTAATTAAATCATATCCAACCCTTAAAGTAGAACTTAACACTATTCCAAACCGTTACAGAGACATATGTATAAGATTTATAACACGTTTTCATTTCTTTTTAGGATGAAGGGTGTCTGCTCCGAGTATCGAAACGTATTCGAGAAAAAGAAGAAGAAGTTCAAACAAAGCGGGCCAGGCTAGAACCGCAAGCCTGCAGTACTCCTCTCCCCAACACACCCCAAGAACTGGAAGAGGCGCGATTTTCGCCAATAAACACACCCTCACAACGTACCTTGGATATTTCGGACTGGTCGGATTTCGAGTTTGACGAGGATCTGTTCCGACAGGAATGTGAACCCTTAAACCAGACTGGAGGTGGGCTTCTCGCGATTGAAAGTCCTGAAAGACCTGTCTCGTTTGAAGCTCAGCGAATTCCATCTTCGTTGGATGTTATACATGAATCTCCAGAACCAGAACCTCTTCCGGCAAGTAAAATTTATTTTTAATGTTTTCACCGTTTTCTTCCATTTTATTCTCCATTCTTGAAACTCGTCACCGGTTCCTTTTCCCTCTTCTTTTTTCAAGCTTTTTCTGTTCCAAATTATTTACGATTCGGTTAATGTATAATTTTTGGTATGTTAGCTATGATGATTTGGCAGCAATATTTCGGACGTTCTTGGCAAAGGATTCTCTTCAGATGGTCTCCTGGGTCAACACTGTGGAAAGGAATCAAACATGCAATCGGTTTTTAGTTTTTAGCATTTAAGATTTTTGGTTTTCACTTTCAAATTTTAGCATTTAGGATTTTTCCGTATTTGGGATTTCCATTTTTAGGATTTTTCCGTATTTGGGATTTCCATTTTTAGGATTTTCAGTATTTGGGATTTCCATTTTTAGGATTTTCTGTATTTGGGATTTCCATTTTTAGGATTTTCCGTATTTGGGATTTCCATTTTAGGGTTTTTAGTTTTCCATCTGTAAATTTAGATTTTAGCATTTAGGAATTTTTTTTTTTTTTTTTTTTTTTTTTCTTTTTGATTTTTTTTCTTTTAACAAATTTTAACTATATCTTTTTTTAGGTGTTTTTCTGCTTTTTTCTCTTAACAAATTTTAATTATATCTTTTTTTAGGTGTTTACAGAGCATGCAAGCGCCTTTCGAAAGGTTCTAAGGACATATCGTCTACACCCAGGAGCAATGTTTGAAGGAGCCAGAGCTGGAGATCTGGTGAATCAGCTACGCGAAACAATTCGTGGTATATTGGAAAATATCCAGACTGAGCAGAGAGCAGGTTTGCGTTTTCAAATTTGTGTTAACGCACAATTTAAGAAGTTATGTGAGAATGTTATCGAAGTTCCACTGTGGTCTTTCATGGAACGATTTTATATGGGTTCCGATGTTGGTGAGATTATTGACGCGTGTTTGCGAAAAATTAACGAATCTGCTGAAAAATTTTCAGGGGCAGGCAGTGGATTTATTTTTCAAGGTGTTCTTTCTTTTGATTTGTATGAGGGTACTGCGGGTGACGATTTTCCTTTGCCTGTAGGCACGAAAGGTCCTCCAATCCCAAAAGATTTGCAAAAGAAAAGGGCATTAATCCGGTTTCGCTTTGACCAGTCTGAACAATGTTTCATGTGGGCTGTTTTAGCTTCGGGTCATGAGATAACAAGAGATGAATCGCCAAAGTTTAGTTTAGAGAGTCTAAACATTTTGGGGTTAACAAATGGTGGGATATTCCCAACAGTTACTTTTAACTGTTTTGAAAATTCGTGGCCAATAAAGATCAAAGACATAAAAAAGTGGGAGAAAGAAAACGAGGCTGCAGGTGTGGGGGTTGTTATTTTGAGGTATGACGAACTTGATAAACTAACACACACAGTCCGTGTCCCTTCAGTTCCAAATGTCAAATACCCTGTTTATCTTTTGTATGGGGAACATAAGGAAAAAGCTCATTTTTGGCCGATTGTCTCCCTATCGCGTTTACTTCGGTACAAACAATGCTCTGAGCGTTATTACTGTCATTATTGCCTGTCGTCTCATACAAAGGTTGAACTTAGGGACGAACATGCTCGCTTCTGTTCGACCCATGGAATGCAAAGGGTTTCTCTTCCCTCCCAAGAGGAGAAAACATTGGAGTTTACTAATCACCACCACAAAATTCAGATGGAGTATCGTATTTTTGCTGATTTTGAGTCCGTGCTTAAACCTCTCGAAGATCCTCTCCAACCCTCTCTGACTTCCGAACATGTCCCTGCTGCTTTTGGTTTTGCTGTCACTGGTCGCGATAAGAAACTTGTTACTTATAAGGAGGATTACGGTGAAGGTTGTCATGTAAGGGGTTTGAAACTTCTTATGGGCGAAGTAGAGTTGTGCATAGATAAGGTACGACAGACTTATAACGATATGGTTATTACCGAGGCTGACCATGATAAGATTGTCTCTGATACTTGTTGGATCTGTCGAAAGAAGCTAACATTTTTCTTCTGTTTTTAGTATGGAATTCAGTGGAGCAATCAACCAAAAATTCACAAGAGCAGCGTGCCCTCATTGCGATGTTTTTGTGGCGCCTGTGTTCAGGGGCAAGGGCTCCTGCCCCGACTGTAGCGGGGCGGTCTACGTTGCCGAGTATTGGGCAGATTGCCTGTCCTGCACCAACAGTTCCAACTATTTAATGAAGGTGGAGGATTGGGCCCATGGCAGGGGTGGGAGATATGTGAGGACGTGTTGGGGTTGTACCCAACCGTCCATAAGTATTATAAAAAATTTTAAGTTGTAGTTTTTTAATATAACATATGTACCCAAGCATCGTTTCTTGTTAAGACAAACAAAAACAATGAACTGGGCAGACTAAAAAATGAACTAGGGTCGGATTATTTTGTAGAGATGATTGCAACAGCACCAAAATGTTACATCATTCTTACAGCACAGGACAGCATAAAAATGGCTACAAAGGGTGTTCCAAGGCATTACGCCAAAAAGAATTTCACTATGGAGGTTTTTCGAAAGACCGTGCTTGAAGGAACGGTTGTCATGGCTAGAACTCGGGCTATCAGATCCAAGAAATTAAAAATGTATACCATGGATGTGGTGAAAATTGGGATTACGGGTCTCAGCGATAAAAGCTACGTTTTACACGACGGAATTAACACAATACCCTACGGGCATTACTCTTTGAAAGATCGAAACATTCAGTTGTGATCAGTTGAAAACTAGCATCATGGGAAGACGGTTGACTTTATTTAAAGTGAACAAACCTGTAAATATTTGTAAAAAGTGGGACTTTGAAAAGTGGCGTGATTTGATGAAAATTCACTCTTCTTACGAATATGTGTATCCGAGAAGAAGATTTCCATATCCTATCATGGATTATGGAGAATTTGTGGTTGTGGAAACTTACTTTGGGAAGGATTTTCCTAATCTGGAAGACTATAGTAATGATCTTGAAAATGGAGAAGCTTTTGGACCGGAGAACTTTGTTGAAGTTGTAGCTCTATATTTGATGAACTATTCTTTTGGTCTGTGTGGTTATAGATTGGTGACGGATGGTGCTTATGGTAAAAAAAAAGACTATTTTAAAAAAAAAATTGAGGAGATGCGTCAGTGGCACAAGTGCAACGATTATAATGAATTTGACATGGTCTTAACATTTAAAACTGTGTATTATTGGATGATGAAAGACCCAGTGAATCGGTGTGTTGTTGTAGTAGATGATTATTGAATAGTGATATTTTTGTACAAGGTGATAAAATAAACAAACAAATAGATATATCTGTTAGTCTGACGTTGTCTTTCCTCCCTCCCACAATGCTAAAGTTCCAAACACCTTCCAAGATCTGGGTTGTTGGACCATCAGGTAGTGGTAAGACTACCTTCATTTCTAGAGTGATCAGGGAAGGAGAGAGAACCCTATCCTCACCACACCAGAACATAGTTTTCCTTTATAAAACTTGGCAGAAAGCATATGATGCTATTTTGAAGGATTCTCCCCAGGTGCAATTTAAGGAAGGTCTCTCTAGTCTCTCTGAAACACCTGAAGACACTTTTCTTATAATCGACGATCTTGCAATCGAGATTGAAAAAAACTCATCTCAATTGTTGGAGCTTTGGACCGTTTCTAGCCACCATAGAAACATAACTTGTTGTCTGGTTCTCCACAACTTTTTCCAGCAAGGACCGTCTATGAGAACTTTAAGTCTAAATACACAATATTTTGTGTTATTCAGAACACCGCGTGATGAATCAACTATAGTCAACCTCGGAAAGCAGTTGTTTCCAGGAAATGCCGCCTACCTCCAGAAGGCATATCAGCATGCTACAAGAGAACGTTATGGGTATCTTGTCATTGACTTAGAAACTAGAGATCGGAACTTGACTCTTGTTTCTAACCTGTTTGAGGAAAAACCTACGGTATATCTGCCTACTACTCAGGAGCAATAGGGTTAGTCTGCAACATGGAGGGGTTGTGCAAGTGTGAACCCTTGTTAAAAGTTTTAGCATCTGCTAAGCCAAAACTTAGAAATGCAATACTAGAAAATTCAGACGACAAACTCTATCGCCCTTTGTCTGAGCTTGCATATAATATACTACAAAATAACATAAACATGCCAGATCTGACTAAACACCGCATGAAGAAACATCAGCATATTATTAGAGTCCTAAGTAGCAAAAAAAAAACTTAAAGAGAAGAAGAAACATCTGAAAAACCAGAAAGGAGGAGGATTTTTTTCATTATTGATCCCACTGGTTAGTTCCTTGATTAGTGCTTTTGCCAAAAAATAAAATGGCCATCCCTTACAAACTAATAGCTATAGACAAGCTACTACTCCCAAAGGATCGATTTCAGGTTGAACTTGGTTCATTTTTGAGTGAAAAAACAATTGGTGATGATATTAAGCTAGTGTTGTTAGAACAAGCTGTTTCTCGATTACGCAAGTTCGATCAAGAACTTAAACTACCTCTCAACGTGCAAGTCGTGCAACCTCCAACATCACAGCAAACCTCCGGAGGGTCGCAGCCAGCGCCCGGGATTCATCCGGTGCCCCCCGCGCCCGTTATCGCCCCTCCCCTTACCGACACCATTAGCGCTTTACCGGCATCGCAGCGAAGCGCCGGGAAGAATCGGTGTCTACCCCTCAGTCTCAAAAGAAACTTCAGAAGCTGCTGGAGCGGATGAGCTCTCCTTCATCACCTTCGAGCACCTACATTAAGGGAGCATGGAAGAAGCCGTAAATAAGGTGTACACCAGTGTTGGCAGGTATGGGTATTTAGCCCCTCCTAGTGTCTTGGCCAAAGCGGCAAAGGTTCCTTTAAAAAAAGCAGAACTATTTCTTTAGAAAAAGTGTAGCCACTAGCTTTCTCAAACTGATCCAAAGTTCTTGTGATCCTCACTGACTGGCCCGGTTCAAACTTTGGTGGGGTCACATCATTTTTGTCTGCATACAAAAAGTCTTGAATTATAGGTATATTTTCGTTAGTTACCCCTGCCGGAGTAAAACCGCGAATCCCTCTATGTGGGGTCTCATTATACTGCTGAACCAGCAAAGGAAGGTGGTGAGTAAACGAGAAGGTATTATTAAATGTGTTGTAACGATTAAGCATTAATCGAATGGTTCTAATAACACGTTCAGCCATGGACATTTTAATGGGAGAGTTGACATGATACATTTTAGTTCCGTATTTTTTTAAAAGTTTTTTTACAGAAGGGTTCACAAATTCAGATCCTCTATCTACACCAAAAAGTTTATACGAGCTTTCCTGGAAAATCGACTCAAGATTTTTGGCTACTTCAGAACCAGTCTTTGTAATCAGAGGTTTCAGATAGAGATATCGAGAAAACGCATCAATCACAACTAATAAATATTTGTATGGTTTATTATGCTGAACAAATACTTTCTCAAAAACTAACAAGTCCGCCATGGCAACATGCCCAGGATACCAAGCAAATACTTTTCTGAATTTCTTAGGGCGTAATCTTCTGTTCCGATGAAGTGAATATGTTTCATGTTTCTGAAGAAATAGTTCTGCTTTTTTTAAAGGAACCTTTGCCGCTTTGGCCAAGACACTAGGAGGGGCTAAATACCCATACCTGCCAACACTGGTGTACACCTTATTTACGGCTTCTTCCATGCTCCCTTAATGTAGGTGCTCGAAGGTGATGAAGGAGAGCTCATCCGCTCCAGCAGCTTCTGAAGTTTCTTTTGAGACTGAGGGGTAGACACCGATTCTTCCCGGCGCTTCGCTGCGATGCCGGTAAAGCGCTAATGGTGTCGGTAAGGGGAGGGGCGATAACGGGCGCGGGGGGCACCGGATGAATCCCGGGCGCTGGCTGCGACCCTCCGGAGGTTTGCTGTGATGTTGGAGGTTGCACGACTTGCACGTTGAGAGGTAGTTTAAGTTCTTGATCGAACTTGCGTAATCGAGAAACAGCTTGTTCTAACAACACTAGCTTAATATCATCACCAATTGTTTTTTCACTCAAAAATGAACCAAGTTCAACCTGAAATCGATCCTTTGGGAGTAGTAGCTTGTCTATAGCTATTAGTTTGTAAGGGATGGCCATTTTATTTTTTGGCAAAAGCACTAATCAAGGAACTAACCAGTGGGATCAATAATGAAAAAAATCCTCCTCCTTTCTGGTTTTTCAGATGTTTCTTCTTCTCTTTAAGTTTTTTTTTTGCTACTTAGGACTCTAATAATATGCTGATGTTTCTTCATGCGGTGTTTAGTCAGATCTGGCATGTTTATGTTATTTTGTAGTATATTATATGCAAGCTCAGACAAAGGGCGATAGAGTTTGTCGTCTGAATTTTCTAGTATTGCATTTCTAAGTTTTGGCTTAGCAGATGCTAAAACTTTTAACAAGGGTTCACACTTGCACAACCCCTCCATGTTGCAGACTAACCCTATTGCTCCTGAGTAGTAGGCAGATATACCGTAGGTTTTTCCTCAAACAGGTTAGAAACAAGAGTCAAGTTCCGATCTCTAGTTTCTAAGTCAATGACAAGATACCCATAACGTTCTCTTGTAGCATGCTGATATGCCTTCTGGAGGTAGGCGGCATTTCCTGGAAACAACTGCTTTCCGAGGTTGACTATAGTTGATTCATCACGCGGTGTTCTGAATAACACAAAATATTGTGTATTTAGACTTAAAGTTCTCATAGACGGTCCTTGCTGGAAAAAGTTGTGGAGAACCAGACAACAAGTTATGTTTCTATGGTGGCTAGAAACGGTCCAAAGCTCCAACAATTGAGATGAGTTTTTTTCAATCTCGATTGCAAGATCGTCGATTATAAGAAAAGTGTCTTCAGGTGTTTCAGAGAGACTAGAGAGACCTTCCTTAAATTGCACCTGGGGAGAATCCTTCAAAATAGCATCATATGCTTTCTGCCAAGTTTTATAAAGGAAAACTATGTTCTGGTGTGGTGAGGATAGGGTTCTCTCTCCTTCCCTGATCACTCTAGAAATGAAGGTAGTCTTACCACTACCTGATGGTCCAACAACCCAGATCTTGGAAGGTGTTTGGAACTTTAGCATTGTGGGAGGGAGGAAAGACAACGTCAGACTAACAGATATATCTATTTGTTTGTTTATTTTATCACCTTGTACAAAAATATCACTATTCAATAATCATCTACTACAACAACACACCGATTCACTGGGTCTTTCATCATCCAATAATACACAGTTTTAAATGTTAAGACCATGTCAAATTCATTATAATCGTTGCACTTGTGCCACTGACGCATCTCCTCAATTTTTTTTTTAAAATAGTCTTTTTTTTTACCATAAGCACCATCCGTCACCAATCTATAACCACACAGACCAAAAGAATAGTTCATCAAATATAGAGCTACAACTTCAACAAAGTTCTCCGGTCCAAAAGCTTCTCCATTTTCAAGATCATTACTATAGTCTTCCAGATTAGGAAAATCCTTCCCAAAGTAAGTTTCCACAACCACAAATTCTCCATAATCCATGATAGGATATGGAAATCTTCTTCTCGGATACACATATTCGTAAGAAGAGTGAATTTTCATCAAATCACGCCACTTTTCAAAGTCCCACTTTTTACAAATATTTACAGGTTTGTTCACTTTAAATAAAGTCAACCGTCTTCCCATGATGCTAGTTTTCAACTGATCACAACTGAATGTTTCGATCTTTCAAAGAGTAATGCCCGTAGGGTATTGTGTTAATTCCGTCGTGTAAAACGTAGCTTTTATCGCTGAGACCCGTAATCCCAATTTTCACCACATCCATGGTATACATTTTTAATTTCTTGGATCTGATAGCCCGAGTTCTAGCCATGACAACCGTTCCTTCAAGCACGGTCTTTCGAAAAACCTCCATAGTGAAATTCTTTTTGGCGTAATGCCTTGGAACACCCTTTGTAGCCATTTTTATGCTGTCCTGTGCTGTAAGAATGATGTAACATTTTGGTGCTGTTGCAATCATCTCTACAAAATAATCCGACCCTAGTTCATTTTTTAGTCTGCCCAGTTCATTGTTTTTGTTTGTCTTAACAAGAAACGATGCTTGGGTACATATGTTATATTAAAAAACTACAACTTAAAATTTTTTATAATACTTATGGACGGTTGGGTACAACCCCAACACGTCCTCACATATCTCCCACCCCTGCCATGGGCCCAATCCTCCACCTTCATTAAATAGTTGGAACTGTTGGTGCAGGACAGGCAATCTGCCCAATACTCGGCAACGTAGACCGCCCCGCTACAGTCGGGGCAGGAGCCCTTGCCCCTGAACACAGGCGCCACAAAAACATCGCAATGAGGGCACGCTGCTCTTGTGAATTTTTGGTTGATTGCTCCACTGAATTCCATACTAAAAACAGAAGAAAAATGTTAGCTTCTTTCGACAGATCCAACAAGTATCAGAGACAATCTTATCATGGTCAGCCTCGGTAATAACCATATCGTTATAAGTCTGTCGTACCTTATCTATGCACAACTCTACTTCGCCCATAAGAAGTTTCAAACCCCTTACATGACAACCTTCACCGTAATCCTCCTTATAAGTAACAAGTTTCTTATCGCGACCAGTGACAGCAAAACCAAAAGCAGCAGGGACATGTTCGGAAGTCAGAGAGGGTTGGAGAGGATCTTCGAGAGGTTTAAGCACGGACTCAAAATCAGCAAAAATACGATACTCCATCTGAATTTTGTGGTGGTGATTAGTAAACTCCAATGTATTCTCCTCTTGGGAGGGAAGAGAAACCCTTTGCATTCCATGGGTCGAACAGAAGCGAGCATGTTCGTCCCTAAGTTCAACCTTTGTATGAGACGACAGGCAATAATGACAGTAATAACGCTCAGAGCATTGTTTGTACCGAAGTAAACGCGATAGGGAGACAATCGGCCAAAAATGAGCTTTTTCCTTATGTTCCCCATACAAAAGATAAACAGGGTATTTGACATTTGGAACTGAAGGGACACGGACTGTGTGTGTTAGTTTATCAAGTTCGTCATACCTCAAAATAACAACCCCCACACCTGCAGCCTCGTTTTCTTTCTCCCACTTTTTTATGTCTTTGATCTTTATTGGCCACGAATTTTCAAAACAGTTAAAAGTAACTGTTGGGAATATCCCACCATTTGTTAACCCCAAAATGTTTAGACTCTCTAAACTAAACTTTGGCGATTCATCTCTTGTTATCTCATGACCCGAAGCTAAAACAGCCCACATGAAACATTGTTCAGACTGGTCAAAGCGAAACCGGATTAATGCCCTTTTCTTTTGCAAATCTTTTGGGATTGGAGGACCTTTCGTGCCTACAGGCAAAGGAAAATCGTCACCCGCAGTACCCTCATACAAATCAAAAGAAAGAACACCTTGAAAAATAAATCCACTGCCTGCCCCTGAAAATTTTTCAGCAGATTCGTTAATTTTTCGCAAACACGCGTCAATAATCTCACCAACATCGGAACCCATATAAAATCGTTCCATGAAAGACCACAGTGGAACTTCGATAACATTCTCACATAACTTCTTAAATTGTGCGTTAACACAAATTTGAAAACGCAAACCTGCTCTCTGCTCAGTCTGGATATTTTCCAATATACCACGAATTGTTTCGCGTAGCTGATTCACCAGATCTCCAGCTCTGGCTCCTTCAAACATTGCTCCTGGGTGTAGACGATATGTCCTTAGAACCTTTCGAAAGGCGCTTGCATGCTCTGTAAACACCTAAAAAAAGATATAATTAAAATTTGTTAAGAGAAAAAAGCAGAAAAACACCTAAAAAAAGATATAGTTAAAATTTGTTAAAAGAAAAAAAAAAAAAAAAAAAAAAAAAAAAAAAAAAAAAAAAAAAAAAAATTCCTAAATGCTAAAATCTAAATTTACAGATGGAAAACTAAAAACCCTAAAATGGAAATCCCAAATACGGAAAATCCTAAAAATGGAAATCCCAAATACAGAAAATCCTAAAAATGGAAATCCCAAATACTGAAAATTCTAAAAATGGAAATCCCAAATACGGAAAAATCCTAAAAATGGAAATCCCAAATACGGAAAAATCCTAAATGCTAAAATTTGAAAGTGAAAACCAAAAATCTTAAATGCTAAAAACTAAAAACCGATTGCATGTTTGATTCCTTTCCACAGTGTTGACCCAGGAGACCATCTGAAGAGAATCCTTTGCCAAGAACGTCCGAAATATTGCTGCCAAATCATCATAGCTAACATACCAAAAATTATACATTAACCGAATCGTAAATAATTTGGAACAGAAAAAGCTTGAAAAAAGAAGAGGGAAAAGGAACCGGTGACGAGTTTCAAGAATGGAGAATAAAATGGAAGAAAACGGTGAAAACATTAAAAATAAATTTTACTTGCCGGAAGAGGTTCTGGTTCTGGAGATTCATGTATAACATCCAACGAAGATGGAATTCGCTGAGCTTCAAACGAGACAGGTCTTTCAGGACTTTCAATCGCGAGAAGCCCACCTCCAGTCTGGTTTAAGGGTTCACATTCCTGTCGGAACAGATCCTCGTCAAACTCGAAATCCGACCAGTCCGAAATATCCAAGGTACGTTGTGAGGGTGTGTTTATTGGCGAAAATCGCGCCTCTTCCAGTTCTTGGGGTGTGTTGGGGAGAGGAGTACTGCAGGCTTGCGGTTCTAGCCTGGCCCGCTTTGTTTGAACTTCTTCTTCTTTTTCTCGAATACGTTTCGATACTCGAAGCAGACACCCTTCATCCTAAAAAGAAATGAAAACGTGTTATAAATCTTATACATATGTCTCTGTAACGGTTTGGAATAGTGTTAAGTTCTACTTTAAGGGTTGGATATGATTTAATTACTTTTCCATTCTAGTTTGAGGATTATGTATAATTAAAATAGTGTTAAGTTCTACTTTAAGGTTTGGATATGATTTAATTACTTTTCCATTCTAGTTTGAGGATTATGTATAATTAAAATAGTGTTAAGTTCTACTTTAAGGGGTTGATATAATTTAATTAGTGGTAACTTCTATTTTAAAGGTTCGATATGGATCTTAGTACTAGTTTAAATATTTTAAATTCTTAGTTCTAAGTGCTAAGATAGTTCCCGTCGGTAGTGCGATAACACGGCGCGGAAAACGTAGAAATCAGTGTAGTGTCGTCAGAATCGATCGCGTGAAAATCGTACCTAGGGATCGAACGATTATGAAAGCATAACTTAAACGCTAATTAGTTTTAATAACTTACATCGCAATCATCACAGGAAACGTTGTTTAAATCCAGTTCTGTTCCGGCAAACGGGTCACATGCTTCGTCTTCTCCCATTGTTCTGTCGTATTGCGGTAAAATGTTTGTCATGTAATTCTGACCCTCCTCAGTTTCCATGAACTCAGCAAAACTGTCTTGTTCCATTTCACGCTGTCTTTCATATTGTGGTAAAGTATTTAACAGATAATTCTGGCCGTCCTCACTTTCGAGAAATTCACAAAAACTATCGTCAGATTCGTTCACCTCCATAGTTGAGGTTTCTCAGGCAACTGTAGCATATTTCCCAAAAGCCAGGTGCGGGGATTGGGGTGTTTGCCAATTAACAGCTTGTCTATGGCAAGTGTCAGAAAGGGGACATTTCATCACCATCTGTGCAAACCCATATTCCAAGCGACACAAAGGAGATGGTGCAAACGCAAACATTTCATCACCATCTGTGCAAAGTCCAAGCGACACAAAGAAAACGATCCGTAGGAAACCAGACATTTCATCACCATCATATTTTTTATCATCGTACCAACTAGTTTAGTTATATTCTTACCATCACACTAATTAGTTTAACTATAATATATAACAGAAGGATAATCCCCTACTACCATATACTAGAAGGGGGGAAGGGGGAGATGGGGAACCCCTTAGCATCTTAGTAACCTGACCTCCCATATAACCGAGCGTAGTCAGGCCGCCCTAACCAAGCATAGTCAGTCTAACCTAACCGAGCGTAGTAAGTCCGCCTTGAATCCCTCAGTATACAGAATACCCCAGTATACAGAATGCCCCAGTATACAGAATGCCCCAGTATACAGAATGCCGCTGTATACAGAATGCCCCAGTATACAGAATGCCGCTTTATAAGTGCCTACATATCTACTGATTATTATTTGTATGTATTTTAATATGTAATTTTAAGACAACCCCAGAGGAGATCGTTTTTTTAATGACGAAAACGGATGAGTTAATGTGTTAATGGAAGTTTATGTGTTATAGACTGACGAGTGAAAGTGAGATTCGAAAATACCCAAAGAAGAGACGAAGATACAGTGAGGAACGCTTACCCAGATTCAGACGACGTCTTGAGAAAGGCCCCTTCCCTTTTAAAGTATTGACATAGCCTACAGGCAAAACTTCATTGAACTGAACCAACAAATTGGATTAAAAGTACTGAAGGACATTTAAAAGTATACATAAACCCAGTGGCACGAGCGTGTGTGGGCTGAAGCCCACGTGACGTCAACCGTCAAACAACAACAACAACAAGCGTTTTGATGATGATGATGACATTTTATTTAGGAACTTAATAAGAGGGAAACAGCGCAGTAAAAGACAGAGAAAAGAAAAAAATACACTGAGTTTTCAATAATGTAGTAAATGCATAAGATACAAAACTAAGCATTGAAAAAAAAGATAACCCGATGAAAAATTTGTAGCCTGCGTAGTAGTATGGTAGTAGTACGAAAACGTTGCATGTAATACTATGTAATATCAAAGAATACTATCATTTAATGTGCCTCAGACTGGTCCAATCTTATGTAGTAGTATCCAGTAGCATCCTGTCCTGCCATAGTAGCATCCGGTCTTGCTAATAGTACATATAATAGTATGCAGTAACACGGTAGCCTTGAAGTAGAAGCAAGTAGTAGGATCGTTAGTACTGCATGCCACTATTTCGAAAATTTTTCATCGGGAAGGGACTAATTGGTTCTAAAATATCTTCTTCCTAGATGGAATGCGGAGAAATGGCCAAGGGCAGAATCGAGTGGGGTAGTTTTGCCCCCCCCCCCCATTTTTGACACTCGACACAGAAGTTGAACTAGCGGAAAGGCAAGTTTAGGCTTTATTCCCCTTCTAGATTTAGCTATTTGGATTAAACTTGATTGATTGATTGAAAGGCTGTTTTGTCTTTTTTTGGGCAGAATTTTCTAATAACTGAAAATAGTAGTAAAATCTTATAACCCCTTCGGCTTGCGACCGTAATATTCTCTACTAGGAGGATCATCAGTGCTTTTAATATCTGCTTAACAGTTTTTGTCACAAAATTCTTCTTTTTCTTCTTTGAATTTGTCAGCACCTGGGTTCCAGGATGGGACCCTTTCGGCTTCCTTGTGAGTAGTATATAATCGCCGATGCTAGACCACCCTCCCCCCAATTTCAAAACCCCATTTTAACATCAATTTCTTAAATTTTAACATCCTTTTTACCAAATTATCCCCCTTTTTAAGAACATTTTTATTTTCTTACTTCCAAAATAAAGGATACAAGAAATGAGAATATTACCCTTTACTACATATAAAATACTACAATATACTACTACTTCTTTTTTTTTTACATTTTTCCTTTTTTATTCAAATATTACTGAGTAAACAGTTCTAAATCCACATATGTTTCTTTGTTCTTGTTTTCGCGTACAATAGGCTGCAAAACTAGATTTTTCTTTAAAAGTAATTCGTTAGCAATGGCATTATATTTCTGTGTTATAAACAAATCACATGGTTTGTCATTATGATTAATAACTACAACCAACTTATCACCATATTTTGTCTTAGCAATTCTCATTTTAACAATAGTATATTTCAATCCTAGAACTAGTTCTTCTTTCCTGATTGTCTCATTGTATTTATTCATTCTGATTGTATTCAAGACTTCCTTTGTGGACTCCATTTATTAGGGGATGATTTTATTAAATAAAAATCCAAAGCTCCTAATTATCGACCGCTCGTAACATCTGTGGTGTGAGATGCGTCACACTAAATATTCTCGAATATTCTCGAATTTTAGATGCGTCACCTCCAGCAGATAACAAGACTCGGCGGAGAAGATTCGCGAATATATATAGTGTCGCGCATCTGGTTAAGGAGACATTTGTAAACAAGTTGAGATTAAGAAGATGTTGAAGAAAGAAAAAATTTCCAATGTAAGTATTTTTAGTTTTCTAGCGATAAAAACAAGGATATCCAGGTAGATATCTAGCAAGATAGGAATAGCTTCATCTGAAACAAACAATTACGCAAATATCAAATATACCAAACGAGTTATCAGATGACGAAGCGCATCACACGAGATGACGTAGGAACCAAATGGCCTTCAAAAATTCTGTAAAGGAATTATCTGGGTTAGATAATATTGCGAAGCGCGTCACACGAGATGAAGTAGGAATCAAATGGCCTTCAAAAATTCTGTAAAGGAATTATCTGGGTCAGATAATGTTGCGAAGCGCGTCACACGAGATTATGTTCTGTAAAGGAATCATCAAGGTCGTTAAAAGATTTTTATTTTCAGATGAACAGCGAAGGTATTCAGAAGAAAACAGCAACCATTCCGAAAAAGTATATGAATGGGTTGTTCAAACTGGAGAAATCGGAGCAAGAAACATTCCTTTCGCTGTGGAGTAAGGTAGTCACAGCCTCAGATGAAGTCGAAGGTGAAGACCGTACGACAGCGTGTTCCTCTGTTGACAAGAAAAAAGAGAAGAGCGTGCAGTTTTTAGCCGATATTAAAGCGAATTTACATGCTTCGCGAAGGTTTGGAAACTTCAAAGTGGACGTAAGCATCAAGAAGGTGCTGAGCAGCAAAATATGTGGAGTCAGTTTGGAACAAGCAGAACGTTTAATTATTGATTTAAATAAAGTGGAGGTGTATTTGGATTATTTATCAGTGTTACTAAAAGCGAAAAAAGGTGAAGTGTATGCGTACATGCAAAAACTGTTCAATGACAACCCTGAGAATCTATACAAGTGTTTTCTTGAAGAACGATTTAAGAAATATGGAGAAAGCAAATCAACAATAAGAAGATATCTTCAGTTGTATGGATTAGTCCGCGAATATCCTGGAATAGCTTTCTGTGGGAAAGGGTACTATTGCATCGTCGAAAATGAAAAAGCTATTCGCAAAGCGATCCAAGAGGATGAGATATTGTCTTCATTACTCAAGGAGCATCCTGCGCAAGTTTTCTTATCCGATGAAGTGTTGATTGATTTTGATAATCTGAGTCTATAAATGTTGAATTAAGTTTTCTCAATAAATTGGTGTTTCACTGATTGAGTTATAAGCTAGATTTTGTTGCTAGGTGGTGGTTATGTGTGAAGAGTCACACTGGTGGAACATTCTTCTGAACTATTGATGTATTCTTGCAATATTTATAGCCATTCAGACGGACTTGGTTCATGTATTTTTCGCGAGGAAAAAATCGAAAGGTTTTACGCATCTCTGTTTCTCTCTGAATTACCTCCTCAATTGTTAACTGTCCGCATTTTAGCATTGACAACAACTCAGTATAAAAATCATAAATAGTCCTAAATTCTGCTTTTCTATCAGCAATGCTTAATTGCTTTTCAATTATTTCGATGATAACAGCACCCAAACTTAAAGAAGCTAGCGGTAGCACTAGAAATGCAGACATTCCTGCTGCTGAAAAGAGGAATTTGGATACAAGTAAGCTATTACTTATATGATTGTAGTACTTGTAACTGCGACGGTAAACATACATTTTCTTTTCTAATTCTTCCATTTATAATATAATAAAATTGTTTCGAAAAATATTTCTAACAAAATAAAGAGTAGTAACCAAATGCCGATTTCGTCAAGAGTAGTAACCAAAAGCGGATTTTCGTTAAGAGTAGTAACCAAATGCCGATTTCGTCAAGAGTAGTAAAGAATAAAGGAAACCCGTGACTAGTAGTAAAGCATGTGCGAAACCCATAAGGGCGTCGGAAAATACATAGTAAAGGATTTGGAAAACCAGTGCTTTTCTTTACGGCTGAGAAAACGCAGACGGGAGAAATTTATTAATAAAAATGTTCCCCTATTAAATGATGAATACTGCAGAGGTTATTCAGCTTTGTAAAAAGGTTATATCAAACAACAAAGCGGTTATACAAAGATTATCGCTATACACATATAATGAACTGCGGACTTATGCGAAAATTAATAAAATCAAAACAAATGGAGCTAAGAAACATGAAATAACAAATAATATAATAAACCATCTTAGTAAGTATATTTTGATAGCTGAAGATAAAATTAAAATTGAACGCAGAAACGAAAGAACTCATAATAAGAACAGACCATCCGACTACAAACCAGAACCGAGATTACGAACCATTCTGGAAGATGAGATAAGAGAAAATAATATCACCATTACAAAACTAAAACAAGAATACAATGATAACAAAGAAAAAGAGACAAGCGAATTAAAAAGATTTCTGAAAAACAAGAACCTATCAACTCGCGGAAACCGAGGAGAAGTACTAAAAAGAGTTGAAGAATACTATAATAATATTATTACCAAACATAAAGATTCCGTACAGAAAAATAGAGATATCATAAGAGATCAAACAGAAAGACGTGATAACAGTAGACAGAAAGTAATCGATTTATCAACTCTCTTCATAAATAAGAAAAAAATTAAAGAAGAAAAATTTATTCCTGATCATTTATTTAGAACGGAAGAAGAACAGCAGCCTACTATTTCTAGGGAAACGGAAAACCTTTATACCATCAACGTTTCTATTGAAAGCAATGGAAGAGAAAAAGATGCTCTTATTGCTTTTGTTTTCGCAGATTTGATACGAAGAATGAATGAACTTTATCAGTATAGAGTTCAGTTCGTAACTCGTGTTATTTTCCATCGACAGGAGAATGATGAAGAAGTAGTAGTATATTACAACAGTACTTCTTGGATTTTAAATAAAAATAGCATTCTTACTCTATCATTTGGATGATAATAACAAGAGACTGAGTTCTTTAAGTAATACCCCTCGATCTGGGCTACAATTTAGTCGGTATGAAGGAATTGATTATAGGATGACACGAATAGAATCTTACATGGGAGGAACGTTTAAAATACTGCCAGATTTCGTAAAAAATAAAAAAGCGTGTATAAATATAAAAAATAACGACCAGAAATGTTTCCTTTGGTCTATCTTAGCAAATCTACATCCAGCTAAGGATCATGTTGATAGACTATCAAATTATAAACAATATGAAAACGAATTTGATTTCAAAGGGGTTACTAACTTCCCGATGGATACACAAGATATACACACATTTGAAAATAAATATAACATTAAGATTTGCTTATTTCAAATTGATAAAGAGAAAATAATCAGAAGTCATATACTAAAAAGTACAATCAATGGCAAAACAGCTAAACATGTTATTAATTTATTGTATTTCGATAATCATTACGTACTGGTAAAGAATCTGAGCAAACTAGTCGGCACTCAAATATCTACAAGACAAAAAAAGACATACCTCTGCACTTTTTGCGGAAGGCATTTTACAAAAGAAGAACAATATGAAAAACATGAGAGTAAAAATAATTGCGAAGATCCTGATATAATAATGCCTCCTGAAGGTTCAAGTATACAATATAAAAATATTGCAAAACAAATGAAAGTACCTTATTGCATAATAGCAGACTTTGAGTCTTATAACGAAGAATACAATCAGGTAAACGGAAAGAAAACAATAAAAGTGGCCAAACAGAAACCATTTGCTTACGGGTTTCAGGTATGCTGTTCCTTTGATACAAACCAGAACAAATACTATGACTATTTCGGTGAAGACGCTGCAGAACATTTTGTTAAAACCGTTACTAAAGTATCCACAGAAATTGCAAACAAATATGAAAGCAGACAAAGAAACCATACTTATACCAATGCAGAAATTACCGAAAAATGGAAAAATCTAATGAATAAGACTTGTCACATCTGTAAAACTGAAATTAATGAAAATCCTCACTTTGATCACGACCACATGACAGGAGAAGATAGGGGATTTGCTCATGCTGAATGTAATATGAAATACAGGATTCCTAGGCATATCCCGGTAGTAATGCATAATTTATCAAAATATGACTCTCATTTATTTGTTAGAGAATTGATACCTGATAACGGAATTTTTGAAAGTGCAGAAAGTTTCATCTCATTCTCAAAATCAATAAGTATTACAAAAGCGGATACGAAAATAAAATATGAGATGCGGTTTATAGATTCAATTAGATTTATGGCTTCATCTTTAGACAAACTATCAGCAAATTTAGCAAAATGTGATTGCAAAGTACCTTGTAATCATCTAAGACAGAATTTCAAATTCACATCTAACAGCTTCAAAAATGACGATGAATTCAAAGAAATAATTAAAAAAGGGGTATATCCCTATGAATTCGTAGACAGTTTCGATAAAATGAAATGTACTAAGTTACCACCAATAGAAAGCTTTTATTCTAGGTTGACGGGGAAAGGTATTGACAAAAGTGATTATAAAAGAGCGGTATCTATATGGAAGCAATTTAACTGTGAAACTTTACTTGATTATACCAAGTTGTACCTAAAAAGTGATGTTTTAATATTGTCGGATGTTGTAGAGAATTTCAGGAACGTTTGTATACATAATTATGATCTGGATCCACTTCATTACTTCTCAGCTCCAGGACTAACATGGGATGCTTTCCTAAAGCATTCGAAAGTAGACTTGCCGTTATTCTCAAAGGAAGACATGTATACATTCATTGAAAAGGGAATAAGAGGTGGTGTATCCCAATGTATAAAAAGATACGCAAAAGCAAATAATAAATATACAAGTGATTATAATAAGAATAAGCCATCTAATTATTTAGTGTATTTAGATAAAAATAATTTATATGGGTGGGCAATGTCGCAGAATTTACCAGCGAATGATTTCCAATTCATTTCCATACCGGATGATTTGAAAGAAAGGAATGAATACGAATCAATCGAGTATTACAACCATCTAAAAACTCATATCAATTCGATAATGAAATTACAGAATGTAGGTGCTATATATGAGGTAGATTTAGAATATCCAAAAGAACTACACGAATTACACAAGGATTTACCATTAGCACCAGAACACTTTAACGGTAAGCTATGTACCACAGTATTAGATAAAACCAACTATGTAGTTCACCACAGGAATCTAGAATTCTATTTACAAAAAGGTTTGATATTGAAAAGAGTACACAGAATACTAGGATTCACTGAAAGTGCTTACTTAAAAGGATATATAGACCACAACACAGCACTTAGAACTAAAGGTACAAATGATTTTGAGAAGGATTTCTTTAAGCTTATGAATAATGCTTGCTTTGGAAAAACTATGGAAAACGTAAGGAAGCGAGCGGATATGGAAATAATAACGGATGATGCAACAAGAGAAAAAATAATAAAGAAACCCAACTTTAAATCTGAAATAATATTCAGTGAAAACTTTTCAGTAGCAAGAATGTCAAAGGAAAAGATAAAATTAGACAAACCAATGTATATCGGCTTTGCTGTATTGGAACTATCCAAGTTATTGATGTATGAATTCCATTATGATTATATGAAGCCTAAATATGGAGATAAAATTGATTTGTGTTATATGGACACTGATTCTTTCATATATGATATTAGAACTGAAGATTTTTATCAAGATATCAAACAGGATTTGAATGAGAGGTTCGATACATCTGATTATGCGAAAGATAATCCATATGGGTTTCCTAGTGTAAATAAGAAAGTGATAGGAATGATGAAAGATGAATTAGGTGGACAGGTTATGACAGAGTTTGTTGGATTACGATCAAAAGTATATGCTTATTTAAAGGACAACCAAGACCCTTCAAAGGCTAGCAAAAAACTGAAAGGAATAAAAACCAATATAGTTAAAGATAAAATTACGATTCAAAACTATAAGGATGTACTGTTTGGTAAAACGGAAAACCTTTCTATAACCCAGTATAACTTAAGATCATACAAGCACAATATGTTTCTAGAAGAACAGAATAAAAAAGCGTTAGATCCTAAGGATGATAAAAGGATAGTAACAAGCGATAAAATACACACTTTACCTTTAGGTTATAAACATTAAATTCAAGTACCTACTTCAAAACTTCAAGTACCTACTTAAAAAATTCAAGTACCTACTTAAAAACTTCAAGTACCTACTTAAAAAATTCAAGTACCTACTTAAAAACTTCAAGTACCTACTTAAAAAATTCAAGTACCTACTTAAAAAATTCAAGTACCTACTTCAAAACTTCAAGTATATACTTAAAATACTCAAGTAAATCTTATAATGAAAAATTCTTCCTAAATAAATGAATGAAAAGGCTCCAATCAAAGTGTATGATTTTAGCGAAAAGAACACTTATCAGAATAAGCACGACCTTGCACCTCAGTGGCCATTCAGACTCTTAATTTGTGGTAGTTCTGGAACAGGGAAAACTAACCTTCTTTTGAATTTAATTTATGAATATCTTTGTTTCAACCGAATATACTTGTATGCAAAAGATCTTGAAGAAGATAAATACCAAGACCTTATAACCAATTTGACCACTTTGGAGTCACAATGCAAATCGAAAGTCTTAACAGTAAGTAACAATCTTGATGATATTGTCGATGTTGACGACTTAGACCCTGAGTACCAAAACTTGATTATCTTTGACGATTTTGTTACTGAAAAAGACCAGAAGAAAATAGAAGATTTATTCATAAGAGGAAGAAAGAAAAATGCCTCGATTGTTTATTTATCACAGAGCTATCATAAAACGCCAAAGGTGGTAAGGCTCCAGTGCAATTATTTTGCATTCTTTCAGTGTTCTAATCCAAAAGAAGTAAAATTAATAAGACAAAGCCATGTATCCAGTATAGACAATGAACAATTTCTCAAACAATTCGAGACTGCAACCAAGGGCTACGGTTTTTTCTTCATAGATTTAAAAACAAAAGATAAAACCCTGAAGTACAGGAAAAACTTTGAAAAATTTACCGGATAATTTATTTCTATAATAAATGAATAAATTTGGTAGTGTCGGAAAAAAGGTTAGTAACGAATCGAAAGTTACTGACGAAAATGGTAACATTAACCTACATGATAGACGAATTATAAATTTAGGTGATGCCAAGGCAGACAAGGATGCTATTAGCTTAAGATCTATGACTGTGATTATGAATCAATTTAAAGAACAAATGACTGCAGGACAAGTGCAAGCCAACCAATACTTTAGCGAAGATATTAACAGATTAACCTTGGTAGATGATTCTCCTGACAATGCATTGGTAAGGATCAAATATAAAGGATTATTTGTAAAACAAACAATTCAGGTTACTGATAAAGAACTTGATGCTGGGAATAAAGTTATCACAAATGTTCAAAACCCTAGAAACAAAAATGATGCTGTTAATTTAGCTACGTTAACTACGTATCTTTTAGATTTTGACAAAAAGCTCGAAAACCAACAAGCCCTTAGCAAAAGTATTGAAACGAAGATTGGCGACCTTAGCAAAAGTATTGACAAAAAGCTTCTTGACCTTAGGAAAAAAGATTTTGACAAAGAAGTCCATATCACTGGTATTGAAAGAGCAGTAGTAAACATTTTAAAAAGGCTTCTAGAGCAAAAACCTGTTGATCAAGATTTTGTTAAGAAAACAGAAGACTTCATGAAAACTAAACTAAAGAAATAAAATTTATATGATAAATTAATTCCCTAATAAATGGTTGAAACAATGGAGTATACAGTTTATTTGTCAAAGCTTCAGAAAGGAAAGCTGAAGAAATGCTTTGGTGCTAAACAAAAATGTCAGATACGTGTTAGTCATAGTAGACAAAATGAACGAGAACCAGTCAAGTTACTTTTAAGTAAACGACAAATTGATAAAATTGAAACATGTAAAATGAATAATAAGGGTTGTGACATAGATGTATCATACAAGCAGATGAGAGAAGCGATTCAAAAGGGTGGATTACTTCCATTTTTAATACCGCTAGCAATTACCCTTGGTAAGGCAGCTTTAACAAGTGGTGCTGCTGCTTTGGGTACATTCGCTGGTAAGAAAATTATGGATAAAATGACCAACACAGGTGGAGCGCTAAAACTTCCTGGAACACAAAAAGTTGTGGGTAATGGGTTACGTGGGAAGGAAACCGATGATGTCAACACCGGTGGAGCGCTTACACTTCCAGGAACACAAAAAGTTGTCGGTCATGGGGTACGTGGAAGGCCTAAGTCAAAAAACGGGGACATCAAAAAAGAAGCAAAAGTAAAGTAGGACCTCTAACCAATTTTGATATTATGGATGCATTAGGGAGTATACCACAGTTTCGAGGTGTTTTCTCTTTAGATACGCTACCCAAACATATAAACGATTCGGAATGCGGTGTCATTAATTATGATAAACTCGGAATGCCTGGAACTCATTGGGTTGCGTATTGTAATCTACCTGAATACCCCCATGTAGAATTTTTTGATTCTTTCGGTATTCCCCCAGGAAAAGAAATAATTAAATATCTAAGAACTTCAAAGAAAAAAATAGCTTATGAAAATCTTGCTGTTCAAAATATAGATGAATTAAACTGCGGACTTCACTGTATTTCCTACATACAGCGCAAAATGAAGTTGGTAGCTTTTCGTTTATAAAAATTGTTTTCTAATAAATGGAGATTTATTGTATGAAATGTAAAAAGAGCACTGACACTGAATCAATGTTTAAGGCAGTGTCACAAAAAAATAATGTTCCAATGCTGAAAGGGAATTGTGTTATTTGCGGATCGAGGAAAAATCGCTTTTTAAAAAAAACCTCAACGCAGAAACAGATATTTTAAAGACGTATTATTCTAATTATTCAGGTGTGGATGATATTTACAGAAAATTAAAAGAAAATGGAGTGAACGTTTCTAAAGATAAAATAAAAAATGTGTTGCAAAATGAGAATGTGTATACGTTACACAAACCTTCCTATCATAACTTTGAAAGGAGGCGAGTGTATGTTCACTATGTTGATGAGCAATGGCAAGCTGATTTAGTTGACATGCAGAAATATAAAAAAGAAAATAATAAAACAAATTACATTTTAACTGTTATTGATTGCTTTAGTAAATATGCTTGGTGTATCCCTCTGAAAGACAAAACGGGTGCTGAAATAATAAAAGCATTCAGTGTTATATTTAAAGAAAGAATTCCTAAGAAACTACAAACTGATAAAGGTAAGGAATTTGTTATGAGAAATGTTCAATCTTTTTTGAAAAATAACGATATACACTGGTTTGCATCTGAAAGCGAATTGAAAGCACAAATCGTTGAACGGTTCAATAGAACGCTGAAAGACAAGTTATGGAAATATTTTACTCACAATAGCACTACTAATTGGATTGATATTTTACCTTTATTTGTGAGTAATTATAATAACTCGTACCACCGTTCAATACAAATGAAACCAGTTGATGCTAGTAAAAAGGTTAATCAGAAAAAGGTTTTTAGTGCTCTGTTTCCTCCAGTAGATGAGTACAAAATCACAGGAAACGTCAAAGTAGGGGATTTAGTCAGAATTAAAAAAGAAAAAAGTATTTTCGATAAAGGATATTTACCTAATTATACGGATGAAGTATTTCAGATAGCAACCATCAGACCTACCATTCCCATTACTTATGAAATATCTGACAAAAGTGGGGAATTAATTCAAGGAGGGTTTTATGAAAAAGAACTTTCAAAATTTATTATGAAATAAAATTACTTGTATATAAATGGATTCAAGACGCTTGAGTGATATTTTATCGGATATAGTGAAGAACAGAGAAATTCAGAGAAGAAAGGTTTAACAAAATGAGATGGAGAAGGCAGGATTTCGGGAATATGCTTCAGAATTAAACGCTCCAGTTATTATAGCACAAAATGAAAACACTAAAGATACCATCAAAAAATTACAAGAGAACGCTGAAACGATACTTAATAAACTACAGGAAGGTGATAATAATTCAAGAAGACGGTTTGTCAGATTAGGTGATACATTTAAAACAGCTTTACAGACCACTACTTCAGAGGAATCGAGTCGAGCTCCCACTCATGCTATAGAACCCAATCTAGAACCACCATATGACGTAAATCTAAACTTAAATATTGATGTGGAATTATTAAATCAAATTAATTTAAAATATAAAGATGACTGGAATGGTACCGATAAATATTTTAAAATGCCTCATTATTACCTTAAGCATCATAACGAAATAGATGGGGCTCTGAATTATTTAACATCTATAAGTCAAAGTTATGGTGGTATGAAAAGTAAAAGTTATAGTTCTAGTAAATATGATAAACACATTGAATTTATAAAAGAATACAAGAATAGGTTAAAAACCATTCAAACCTATTTCCCATTAGTCAACCAACAAGGAACTGGTGTATTTATGAATTGTGATGAAATGATTTCAAAACTATACACTTTGATAGGTAGTAGAGTAAACGGAAATACATCTGATGAGGTGAGAAATGAAGGTATTGATATTTTGGATTCGTTAATGCGAAATAAATTTCTTACGAAGAGATATTACAATTCAATATATAAAAAATATTTCTAATAAATGGTGTTGTTAAACATTGAAGGTAATGAAAGTATCATTGATATAACATTTAGTCAACCAATCGAATCGAATCGTAATTGGGATTATGAAACAGGTTTGAATCAGTGTACTTTGTGGTATTCATGGCATAATATAAGTGATAAATTTGGAAATAATACATTTCAATACAGGAAAGATGAAGAGGGGGGATGGATGAATGTTACTATTCCTAATGGGATGTATAACGATGATTGTTTGAATTATTTTTTGTGTCAGTATTTTGATACCCCAAAAGATAAATGTCCTATTGTCATTTCATCAAATCCAGCATCTATGAGATTTGTCATCATATTACAAGAAAAATACATGTTTAGATTTAATAGTGACTTGTGTCAGATTTTAGGATTTGATAAGGATAGTGAGATATCTAAGAAAATCAATGAAGGTACAAAGCTTCCGAATATAACAAGAAGCGTTGATAAAATTCAAATTCACTGCTCTCTCGTAAACAGTTCTATCGTAAACAAAAGTAAATCAGATGTCATTTGGACATTTGTTCCTAATACAGAACCGGGTTGTCAAATTGTTGAGAATCCTAGACAATTAATCTACCTTCCTATTAACACAAAAGACTTTATTTACTCCTTGAGAATGACAATTACTGATCAGTTGGGAAGACCTATCGATTTGAATGGTGATAACGTTGGATACGTGCTGCATTTAAGAAAAGCTTAAAGGATTAGTGAAATAAAATTATTTACCTATAAATGTTGATTAATAATAAGCGATTACTTTATAAAAAGCAGTACGGAAGTGGAATCGGTAGTGTATTCAAAAACATTGTTAATTCCCAGTTATTTCAAACGTCAGCAAAACAAATAAAAGATGGGGCTATGTCAATGTATAATAATATTATTAAACCGAGATTTGAGTTGTTGAAAAACAGAGCAATAGAATATGGGAAAGATCTGATCGATGTAAACAAGAAGGAACTCATTGATGTAATTGGAAACAAAAAATCGATGAAGGATCTTATCGGTACAAATAAAAGGATTTTAAATCAAAGAAGTCAGGACTTGATCAAAACGTTAATGACTGGAAATGGATTAAAGATTCTGAAATAAGTTTTATTTAATAATTTCTTTCTTATATAAATGGCAGTAAATAAAGTTATCAGTCCGCAATGGAATATATTTGACGAACCGCTTGTGGATGATACAGTGGTAAAATACGAATTTAAAGAAATTCGAGAAACAGATGTGAATGTATCTAATAAATCAGAGTTTGAATTCGTAACGAAGAAATTAGATTCCTGGTTTTATCCAAGTGAAAGTTATCTTGATGTTAGTGTAAGAATAGTGAAAGAAAATGGAGATAATATAGCTGCAACCGATATTGCTACTTTGACGAACAATGGATTTAATTTATTCAGTACCGCTGAATATGTAATAAACGATGAATCGGTTGAAAAAATTAATCATGTTGGTATTACAACTACCGTTACAAAGTTGATTGAATACTCTGATGATTATTCTAGAAGTGCAGCAAGAAATCATTTCTGGTATAAAGATTATAATCAAGGGAAAGAAATTAATCCTGTTATTGCTTCGTTTACTGCAGGGGCAGCAGGGGGTGGAACAGTCAGTTTGAGAAATAATAATAATTATAATAAAGGATTTGAAAAAAGATATAACAGAACAAAGAGCAGTAAATTAGTAAATATGTATTTACCATTATCAGAATTGTTTGGATTTCTGAAAGGAAACAAACGATTCTTCAGAGGTGCATCGCATAAATTATTTCTAAGAAGAAATGATGATAACAACATGATTATAAGAAATGGAAATACTAATTTCAAAGTAGTCATCGAGTATTTATCCTGGAAGATCCCTATTGTAGCTCCTAGTATTGAAATGATGAGTAACTTAGAAAAGGGATTGGCAAAGGACAGAAAGCATAATCTGATGTGGGAAGCATGTAATACTTATAAAAGTGATGTTAGTCAGAATAAGGAACACACTTGGAAAGTTATTTCTGAGAGAAACAATCCAACAAAAGTAGTTGTGATGCTACAGAAAAATGAAAAGCATAACAATCAATTAATGAATAATATGGTGTTTGATCATATGAATTTAACAGACATAGAACTTAGAATTAATGGGGATAAATATCCTGAAGAACCACTTAAATGTGATTTTAGCGATGATAAATGTAAATACTCAAATCTTTACAATAGGTTTGTACATTTGGGTTATAAACAATTAGCATTTGATACTGGTAGTGTTGTTAGTATAGAAGAATTTAAAGAAGTATATCCACTATTCTGTTTCGATGTTTCCAAACACGAGTCAAATATTTATAATGGAACAACTGCTGATATTGAAATAAGTTTAACGTTGAAAGATAATCAACCCGTACCATATAATGTTTACTGTGTTATATATTATGAAAGAAAAGCTACATTAGATATTATCAATAAAAATATGTATGTGAGTTTGTGAGTCTGGATTTTTATTTAATAAAATCATCCCCTAATAAATGGAGTCCACAAAGGAAGTCTTGAATACAATCAGAATGAATAAATACAATGAGACAATCAGGAAAGAAGAACTAGTTCTAGGATTGAAATATACTATCGTTAAAATGAGAATTGCTAAGACAAAATATGGTGATAAGTTGGTTGTAGTTATTAATCATAATGACAAACCATGTGATTTGTTTATAACACAGAAATATAATGCCATTGCTAAGGAATTACTTTTAAAGAAAAATCTAGTTTTGCAGCCTATTGTACGCGAAAACAAGAACAAAGAAACATATGTGGATTTAGAACTGTTTACTCAGTAATATTTGAATAAAAAATGAAAAATGTAAAAAAAAAAGAAGTAGTAGTATATTGTAGTATTTTATATGTAGTAAAGGGTAATATTCTCATTTCTTGTATCCTTTATTTTGGAAGTAAGAAAATAAAAATGTTCTTAAAAAGGGGGATAATTTGGTAAAAAGGATGTTAAAATTTAAGAAATTGATGTTAAAATGGGGTTTTGAAATTGGGGGGAGGGTGGTCTAGCATCGGCGATTATATACTACTCTTGTGGTTGATAACTTGATGGTTGGTTTGGTTGAATCGCTGGGTACTGGGTAGGTTAGGTTAGGGCAACCTTGGGCCGAGATGAATGGTACTCTCAAGAAATGCAGATGAATTTGAGGGCGGTGATGATCGGCAGGAACACTGCTCGTTCGCGTCCAGGGGGGAGTGATGTAGACGATATTTCTTCGATGTCACGAGGTAGGTTTTGCTTCAGGACTTCGGATCTGAGTATTGTCAGCTTTGGGCAAGGTCTATTGCATTCGAAGAGAAGATGCTGCAACGTTTCTTGGGCATTTTGGCAGAGTCTGCAGAGGGGGTCCTGTCTTCTCCCCCAGTCGAACTCAGTTTTTCTTGTAATTACGGCGTTGGTCTTGACTCGAAGGTAGATGGAGTTTTCTTCTCTTGTCTTGAATATCTGAAGATTTGCGTTGGTTGTTGGGGGGTGACGGTTGCCAAGGCGTTGTCGTAAGATATCTCGATATGTTTGAACTGTGGTTGGTGGGTTGATGCTCGGTTCGTCAGTCGTTAGCCCCTCCATTGCGTCGGCTTCTTCGTTGTGCCTGATCCCTTGGTGGCTTGGGATATGTTGGAAGCAGACTTCTGTTCCCTTGGTTCGAAGATCCGTGATGGTAAGTCTCATCTGGGCCAGGTCGGTGTCTATTATCTTCTATTATCTTAACGCTAAAGTTGAATTTGCCGCCAAAAAATCGAAAATCCTTTCGATAATGGAGCGCTTTTCCGCGACGATCCTGGATCATGATCCTTGACACCCCCCACCCCAATGTTCTCTGCCAGTCGGTAAAAAAAACCGAGTCGGCGAGATGCCCACGATTTTTCTTGGAAACAGTCGATTTTGTTCTAGGAAATAGTCGATATTTTTAAAACAGTCGGTTTCTGGTAAAAATAGTTGAATTTTTCTTAAAATAGTAGTAAAATAGTAGTCAACACAGTTGTTTTTCCTCAAAAATAGGCGTTTTGGTCTGCAAAAACAGTCGGTAAAAATGACCAGCCAGTCGGTAAAAACCTCCCCCCCCCCCCCCCCAAACATTTTTCTGATCCTAGATAACTGGCAAATCCGACAATCTCAATCCGTTGCAAGACTCTCGAACCGACGATCCAAGAAGGAATCGGATTGTCAGAGAAAAATAATTTTTCACAATCCGGATTATCGGAGAAACACTTCGGAGAAAACGGATTGTGAATCATATATTTATATTGTCATGGAAAGACGCCTTCCTTTATCCAGTTTCATCCATTGTCTGGGCCACCAAAGCCTTGTTGGTCTAGGAAACAGACTTAAGGGCCACGCAAACTATCTAGGAAACGCTGTTTTCTAGCCACATTCTCTTCGAGGGTCGAATAAAACAGCTTATAGTGAAACGAACTACCAGCTAGTAAACCAAAACAACAGAAAAAGAATTTTATTTTACCCTTGGCATAGGCCTACTCATACTGTCATCCACCGTCATTGCTAGGCCCCACTGTCTGTGGTACTGAGGCAGCGGACCAATCGTGACCTGTGATGGCACAACATTTCACCTCCTCCCTCCAATATCTTAGGATTAGCAGAAGTCCTCCTACTACTGATCAGCTCTTCTCCCCTAACTCCTTCCTTACTTTCCTTTCTGTGGCAGAGAACAGCTGTGTCAACGTCTCGGAACAAATTTGTTATCCCACCCTTTCTACCGAAACATCCTTCCTCCACCCTTTTAACCGGAAAGAATCAGACCTCCAAGAGAAGCAGCTATGAAAGTACCAAAACGCACACCTGTCGCTTGTAAAAACTGAAAGGTACCGTAATAATAATAATATATTGCAAAAAAAAAGGCCACAAAGCCTCTACAAACTTCTTTTGAAACATTTAGGGTCGTACATTTGGGAAAGAAACATTCCATCAATTTCTTTCTTGAATTGACTTATTGATGGGGAGTTTGCTGTTTCTTCGGGCAGTTGATTCCAATGGGGTGGCAAGCGGTTTTTGAAACTCCACCGACCAATATCTTTGCAGAACCTCTCTGCGGTGAGTTTGAGGCTATGACCGCGTAAGTTGATGAAGTTGAAGTTGAGGATGTCGTCAGCTTCGACGTTTTCGTACATACCGTGGCATAGCTTGTATGTCTCAATGAGGTCTCCCCTGCGGAAACGGTATGCCAGCGTAGGGAGTTTAAGTCTTTCAAGCCTTTGCTGGTATGGGAGGTGTCTCAGTTTAGGCGGGAATTTCGTGAGCCGCCGCTGAACAGTCTCGAGGGCATCAACGTCTCTATTGTAAAAGGGTCTAACTGAGCAGTGCCCATATTCGAGAGTGGGCCTTACCAGCGAGGTGTACAGTGTGGTAAGCATATGCTCGTTCTGAAACTGAAAAGATCTTCGAAGTAAACCGGCAACTTTGTTAGCCTTGGAAATGGTCTGTTCATAGTGGCTGTGGAAGCTTACTTGGGAGTCGACTATAATACCCAAATCCCTCTCCTCATCGCTGCTGCTTAGGAAGGTGTCTCCAATTTTATCAGATGACGGCCATTTAGTTCGTTCTAGTGTCATGAGGTGGCTTTTCGTTGCGTTAATTTCCATCAGCCATACTTTCATCCATTGATTGATTTTATCTAGATCAGCCTGTAGTTGCAGTGAGTCTTCAGGGGATTCGATTACTCGGTATAGCTTCGTGTCATCAGCATACAGCAGAATAGTAGAATCTATTCCGTCTACAAGGTCATTGATGTACAAATTGAACAATAGAGGGCCTAGAACAGAGCCTTGAGGAACTCCACTGAGGACTTCCGCGTCTGTGTTTCTGGTGTTCCTCAGTTTACCTTGTATCATAACAACTTACCTGAATTACTGTATTTATTTTATGACAATTGTATATATATTTTAGTTGTAGGTTAATGACAAGTGCCAATCAATTTGCTCACGCATGAAATGTTGTGCCGCATTCATTTGAAATTAAATTAAATTAAATCCTCAACCCATTCTCCCCTCCCCCCCCCCCCCCAATTGCCCCGAAACTATGAATGCTTGATTACATACCATAGCATAACAGAAGCAAACTTCACAAGAAAAGGTGATACTTACAACTTATGTCATAACTTAGTATTTCGGCTGGGTACGTTCCTACTTCAGTTTTCCACTTTGCCATCACTTTCTCACCAACTTTAAACTTTCGCTGTAAATCTTCCTTGCTAGGTGTCACGCTGAAATTTAATAAATGAAACAATCAATTATGAAGTACAAATCAGGGTAGGTAACAGTCAATACTGATTATTAGCCAATTAACTAAAGGTGCGTTTTTTTTAATTAGTTTCGGTGTAGTTTACATACTTTTGTTTTAGTTATGCAAGTACAGTATGTGGAATAGAAAAATAAAACGGTACATAAAACGGTACATAAAACGGGCACAAAAAACGCACCTTAAATCTTACGATATTTTGTGTTTACAAAAGTATATTCTTATACTACATCAGGCCCGTATCCAGGAATTTATTCCAGGGGGGGGGGGGGGGGGGGGGGGGTGCCTTTCGGGGGGGGGGGTGCCTGCGTGTCGGACAAAAGAGTACAAAAAAGACATAGATCAGAGGGAAAAGCCTATAAAATGACTATTTTTGTATCTTTCGGAGGGGGGAGGGTAAACCCCCTAACCCCCCCCCCCCCCCCTGGATACGGCCTTATACTACATATACTATTTATTAACTATGTTAATATAGCAATAATACCGGGCTAGTCACTGACCGGTTAAGTGTATTCTCAGAAAAGAAGGACTGAAGGAGCATTAAAACCACATACCCCGTGAATTTTCTGATTTTACTGAAGGGCATCCATTCATCATAAGTGCTGGTAGTTGCCTTGAACCTGATAAGTGCTTCATTATCATCATAGTCAAGGTGAAGTACTTGAGCTTCGCACCTGGAAGAAGGATAAACTAATAAAATCTCAACCAACATAGTACTTAGCAGAACCAAAAATAGACACCCTACAGCATACTCTCACTCTCCATCCACTATCTAGCTGGGTACTATTCCGCCATGCTAGAATTATCCCCAGGGATATTTAAACAAAATAAAGGATCCTGCCAGATCTTTTTTTCAAATATTCCCTTCATAAATATAAGGTTTGAAACCAAGCTGACTATTTATATTTTTATTCCCTTCATACTGATTGCTTGAATTAAGTAGTGTGCAAAAACACAAGTAATTATAGAGGATGTAACAAAGTGGTTGGGTCACTGTGAGGGTACTACCCAGTTTACCATCATAGTAAAAAATTCTTTGACTGTGTAGTTGTATGGTAGTTGTATGAAAAGTAGCATGTATTGATATGATATGTAGTAGTATGGAATGCTTTGATTCAACATGCCTCCGATTGGGTTAATCTTAAGTAGTAGTATCCGATGGCATCCAATCTTGCTCGAGTAGCATCCAGTTTGCTAGTAGCAGCATGCAGTCTCAAAAGTTGCTACTGCATGCTACTTTTTCGTACAACGCCGTACGACTAATTGTTTCATCGGAATAGGAGTACTGAATACATGTTTGTATTTAACAATTAGCCTGTCTTCATCTACAAGTCAACAATGATAATAACAAAGAAACAAATGAAAATCCAGTATGGTAAAAGGTCACCAAAAAACATTGGGGTCCTCACAATGATTCACAAATCCTAAGTGGGTGCAACTGAGACGCATCATGCCCTAGTACAAGGGCATAATAACCGCGTTAACGACGAAACGTCCCCGTAGCGGAAAGTCCCTGTCGCGAAATGTCACCATGGCAGTAAGTCCCCAAGCATAGATCATGATGATCATCTTTCATTAAATCAGTTTTCATTAAAGATGTAGGAACATTCTGTATAGGCAGGAAAGAGCGGACGTGGGACCAGTTTGTTTCCCACAAAATGTATAGTGTAATATGCCTTTCCCCAGGCTCGTAAGCGTAACTGATCGGTAGTAGTTCTAGGTTGTTTATAACATCATGCAGAACCGGTATTTTTTTTTACAGATAAGCCCCTCAAAGGTGCAATATTCGTATTAATAAGGTTTATTGACCCAGGCTACCTATAATATAAAACGACGTATAAGCACAGCACAAGCATTAAGTAAGCGCAAGCATGGTATAGGCACAGCAGGGGATTAAGCACAAGCATAGCGGAATGCTACATCTTCCTTCTTTTGTCATTTAAGCTGCCTGCATTTCCTCTTACATCAACACTCAACACTCGCTCCTACTCATCCACTGTGAGCAGGCTTACACACTGTAATACTACCTTCAGAAAGGTATGTGTAAGAAGGCGCTAGGCTCGCTTCTTACATATTCACTAACTAGTTCACTTCTTCTTCCTCTCATACTGTCTCTATTTACAGGTTGAGCCTTTTAGGTGGGTTGACAGCTCTTCCAGACCTGGTTCGGATCGGTTGATGTAAACCGATAGTAGTGGTACCGGAGCTGGTGCTAGGTCTCACCACCGTATGCCTGTCTGGCATCCCGGAACCTCCAGTGGGTGTTACCTCCACGCGGGGTGCAGCTGGTGGCAATGGCGTGAAAGGTAAGGGTGAGCTGTAACATTCGTTCTGCGACTCTGCTGGGGGTGTGCGATCTCTGCCAGCGAGTATATTGGGCGATTGCTGGTTCGGCGAGACTGATGCAGCCCTGCCTTGTTGATCTTCAGGACGGCATTGTGGAAGGTCCGATAGGTGCTTCCTATTCCTTCTTATCACCGACCCATCCTCTGTTTCCACAATATACGATCGCGGCAGCTCTGAACAGGCAATGACGGTTGCTGGACTCCAGATGCTTTGCGGGGATGCTTGAACACGTACTGAATCCCCTACTTCAAGTGGAGGCAGGGGTTTAGCTGATTTGTCATAGTGAGACTTCTGCCGCTGCTGCCTCTCCGCACGGGAGTTCAGAAATTCCTTTTCTGGGACTACTTTCTTTTGTAGATGGTTGGTCGTGCATGGTAGGATCGATCGTAGCTGGCGGCTCATCAGGAGTTGAGCTGGTGCAGCCAGGCCATCTACAGGCGTGTTCCTGTACTCTAAGAGTCCCAGGTAGGGGTCGTCACCATTTTCGGATGCCTTGGTCATCAGGCTCTTGGCTGTCTGTACTGATTTCTCGATTAGTCCGTTGGATTGCGGATAGATTGGACTGGATGTGAGGTGCCTGAATCCCCATGCCTTTGCAAATCCCTGGAATTCTGTTGAGGCGTACTGTGGGCCATTATCAGATATGAATACCGCTGGTATTCCATATCGAGCGAAATGGGTTTTCAGTTTGCTAATCACTGCCTTTGACGTAAGGGTATTCAGTTTATCGACTTCGAAAAATCGACTGTGATAATCTGCAGTGATTAAGAAATCAGTTCCATTCCACTTGAAGAGGTCAGATGCAACCTTTTGCCATGGCAGAGGTGGGACAGAATGGTTGATCAAAGGCTCTTTTTGGTTTGAAGGCAAGTTTTTGGCACAAGTTCTGCACTTCCGGATATACTGCTCAATGTCTCCATTCAGACCTGGCCAGTAGACCAGCATGCGTGCCCGTTGCTTGGTTTTATCCACACCAAGGTGGGCAGCATGTAGTTGCGTCAGGATTTCAGGTTGTAAAGCTTGGGGTATCACGAGTCTCTCTCCTTTAAAGATGATGCCATTTGCTGTAGAGAGTTCATGCTGGATGCTCCAAAACATGACAATATTTGACTGGCACCTTTTCCTGCAGCTTGGCCATCCATTTTCTATGGCCTTGAGGACATCATTCAGTTGGGGGTCTTTGCCGGTTTCATCCTTGATTGCTGCTAACTTGCTACCACTCACAGGTAAGTGTTTGCCAATTTGGTGCACATACACATCGATTTCCTTCTGTAGTTTGTCGTCTGTGTCGGGTAAGTGCAGCCTGGACAGAGCGTCAGCCACAGGAATTTCTGATCCAGGTCGAAACTGCAAGTGGAGATCGTAAGGCTGAAGCTGCAGCATAAGTCTCTGGACTCGAGGAGGGGCTTTGTGGACTGGATTGGAAACTATGGTCTCCAGTGGCCGATGATCTGTTATGACTGTAACACGTCTTCCATACAAATAGTGGTGAAAATGTTTGCAGCCGTAGACAACCGCATACAACTCCTTTTCGAGTTGCGAGTATTTTTGTTCTGTCTTGTTCAGTGCCCGAGACGCGTACGCTACCACTTCCCCATCACAGCAAAGATGGGCTCCCAAACCGTGGCCCGAGGCATCAACTTTCAATTCTACATCTGTACTTGTGTAGTTGAAGAATGATGTATTTGAGACAATGGAGTGCTTCAGATCTGACAAGACTGCATCGTGCTCGGGGCCCCAAGAGAATGTGTCTTGTTTGATGACGTCGCGGAGGACCTTGTTTTGGGTAGACAGAGGAAGCATAATCTGGCTAAAAAAACAGTCAAACAAGGGTTCAGTGTGGTTCAAGAATCCTAAAACAACATTTTTTGGCCGAGTCGCCAAGTCCCATCCAGTCTGAAACCTTGCTAAAGATACGAGCTAAACGGGACACCACCATTCAGCTATTTCAAGATTGATCAGTTTATATATAAATGAAATGTATGTAGCTGATCATACTATACTACCAAAAGTTCGTAGCCAGTTAGTTGGCTACTCTTGGTGTGCCCTATACAAACAAGCTTAGTAGCCAACTAGTTGGCTACACTTGTCCCCCCAGAAACACTCAGTAGCCAATTAGTTGGCTACATATGTCCCCCCAGAAACACTCTCAGAAGCAAGTTAGTTTGCTACACATGTCCCCCCAGAAACACTCTCAGTAGCCAACTAGTTTGCTACACATGTCCCCCCAGAAACACTCTCTACACTCCCCCCAGAAACACTCAGTAGCCAGTTAGTTGGCTACATATGTCCCCCAGAAACACTCTCAGAAGCAAGTTAGTTTGCTACACATGTCCCCCCAGAAACACTTTCTGTAGCCAACTAGTTGGCTACACATGTCCCCCCAGAAACACTCTCAGTAGCCAACTAGTTGGCTACACATGTCCCCCCAGAAACACTCTCAGTAGTCAACTACTTGGCTACACTCCCCCCAAAAACATTTCAGTAGCCAGTTAGTTGGCTACATATGTCCCCCCAGAAACACTCTCAGAAGCAAGTTAGTTTGCTACACATGTCCCCCCAGAAACACTTTCTGTAGCCAACTAGTTGGCTACACATGTCCCCCCAGAAACACTCTCAGTAGCCAGTAAGTTGGCTACACATGTCCCCATACAAACTTTCTGAGAAGGGACGTACTTTGTATTTTTTCTCTCCAGGATCTGACAACATAAATACTCAAAAGACAAGAGAAAAGATGGAGCTTAGAAGAGTGCGGGGATTATATGAGCATGTTTAGTTCTTACGTTCTGGTCACGAGAGCACAGAAACTGAAATTTTTTGGGGATCCCAAAACGTAAGTGGAGGGATACCTATGACATTGCAAAAGTTGTCCGTCAGTCCATCCGTCTGTGAGCATGATAACTCTCGAAGAGAATGAGATATTTTGTTGAAACTTGATGTGAGGGTTCTTCGGGTCAAGGGTAAGGTCGAGTTTGTAGATGGGCTCTGCAGCCCTAATTTAGGGGTGGGGGAGGAGGTTCAAATGAAGGGGCAAATAAAACATGTATAAATGGATAATGTGATAGTCGATTGTGGGGAAAGACAACATGCTGAACAAGACGATGAAAACCATTTTCTTTCTTTCGTCCGGTATGCGGAGAGAACCGGAAAGTTTGTTAAAAGCAAAAGTTTTATTTGAAGTCGATTAGATGCTGGATTTAGGGATAAGACGACATGCTGAACGCTTATGCAAAAATCATTTTCTACTAGTTACTGAGCTGGCTACTGAGAGTATTTCTGGGGGGACATGTGTAGCCAACTCGTTGGCTACTGAGAGCGTTTCTGGGGGGACATGTGTAGCCAACTAACTGGCTACTGAGTGTTTCTGGGGGGACAAGTGTAGCCAACTAGTTGGCTACTAAGATTGTTTCTGGGGGGACACGTGCAGGGTGGGGAATGTGGTCCACCAGTCTCTTTCGCGGAACACACCAGTCTCACTGTTTTGAACCATCAGTCTCAGAAAAATGGCGCCGGGAACCACCAGTCTCGGAAACGAGACCAACAGTCTCAAATTCAGACCAACAGTCTCATCTAATTTCCAATTTTTTTAGAGTAAAAAAGTGTTTTCTTTGTTTTTCTCTGTCAGTCCCTTGAATTACGCGCTTGTGTCAGCATGACAGGTAGAGTGAAGCTTGAGCTTTCCATACATGTATTTATCTTTGCTATTGGCTTGGTACTTCTCAGTGAGTAGGGCTCTGAAAAAGCAAACAAATTTATTTTTTTGTTTTCTGTGTTGTTTAATAGAATTCTGCTACTCTGCCAACTACTGCAGATAAAGTGAAGCTCTGGGCTTTCAAACGATATATTATTCACTGTTACTGGATTACCAAGTGTCATATTGTGTTGCTCTGAAAAATTGTTTTGGTGAGCAAATGTAATTTCTGGTTTGTCTCTGCGATTTCTTGGGATTTTCTAACTTTACAACCAGTTTTGGTAGATTTAAGCATGGACTTTCCACAGATATGCGTATCTCTGATATTGGCTTAGTCAGTTTCTTGCTGGTGTCCTCTGATAAACTCATTAGTTGTGTTTTTTTAACTGACCTGCTTGACCCTGTTGAATGTTTTGTTGTCTCACTATTCAGTTCACCTGACTGCCTGGTCCGGTACTAGTTCGTTCCATGCATTTTCCATGCTTAAAATACTATTCTGGGGCTGTCTCTACACAACTACAGTAAGCGGTCAAGTAACACTCAATGGAACCTATTATCACTCACCAGAGCTGCATTTGATTCGCATTTCCAGTTGACTGATAGCGGTCAATTTGTCCAATCTATTGAGATTGTCGACTGAAAGTTGACTTTTGACAAACGAGAAGAAATGGTCTTCCGTGGTTAACCGGTTAAACTACAGTAAGCGGTCAAGTAACACTCAATGAAACCTATTATCGCTCACCAGAAATGCGTTCGATTCGCATTTCCAGTTGACTCAAATCATCACTTTGCAGTTTTATTTGGTATTCTCAGTTGACTGACAGCGTTCGATTTATCCAGTCGACTGAAGTTGTCGATGAAAAGTTGACTTTTGACAACCAAGAAGAAATGGTCATTCGTTCCATGGTTAACCGGTTAAGCTACAGTAAGCGGTCAAGTAACGCTCAATGGAACTTGTTATCGCCCAACAGAGATGGGTTCGATTTGCCTTTCCAGTTGACTTAAATCATCTTTTTCCTGTTTTATTTGCTATTCTCAGTTGACTGACAGCGTTCGATATATCCAGTCGACTGAAATTGTTGATTAAAAGTTTACTTTTGACAACCGAGAACAAATGGTCATTCATTCCATGGTTAACCGGTTAAGGTACAGTAAGCGGTCAAGTAACGCTCAATGGAACTTATTATCGCTCACCAGAGCAGTGTTCAATTCGCATTTCCAGTTAACTTAAATCATCATTTTGCAGTTTTATTTGCTATTCTCAGTTGACTGACAGCATTCTATATATCCAGTTGACTGAGATTGTCGAGTAAAAGTTGACTTTTGACAACTGAGAACAATTGGTCATTCATTCCAAGGTTAAGCGTAGGTTGAGAAAAAGATTGCGGATTCCAACCCACCGGGCACCTTTTACTGGTCATCTTAAATTGCGGCCATGAGGCCAACATTTTTTCATGTTCTAACAAATCTGGTGCTACAGAGTACGCTACCTACCCAATGATGGTAAAAAAAAATAAAAAAAATAAGCTTATTCTTAATGTTTTACACTGGCTATAGAAGTCCTAGCTAAAAGTGTTCAAGTTAACCTACGTGAACTAACGTAAAGTCACCCACTCTGGTAATTTTTGTTTTGTTGGTTTTGGTGATTCTTTTTTCACATACCATATGTTCTTTACTAGTCCTCCATGAATATTCCTCTCTCACTCTTTTTCTAATTGTTGAAGTACTATCTCCTCTACAGATGTTGCTCTTGTTATAGGAACATACTGTTGTATGTTACAAACATACTGTTGTTTGTATGTTGAAGTACTATAGATGGGTGCACGTAAGAGGTCTCTTCATGAGACCTTCAAATTGAAGCGGCTACGTACAGCATCATCAAGGAGACAAGCAAAGGGTAATTTTAGTAATTGTCTAAATGTTATAGAACATGATTAGGTCGCTTTGTCATATTGTTTTAGTGATGTTCCCTTACCTTCTCCAGTTTCCACACCCTTGCCAAGAGCTAAATCGAACAATATGGATCAACTGAGAACAGCAAATAAAACAGTAAAATGATGATTTAAGTTAGTTGGAAATGCGAATAGAATGCAGCTCTGGGGAGTGATAATAGGTTCCATTGACCGATACTTGACTGCTTACTGCAGTCTAGTACACTAGCCCCTTTTTAGGCACGGTGCTCAAACGTCTAGCACCATGCCTGGGTGCTAGACGTTCAAGCACTGTACCTTGGATTTCATGTATGGTGCATGGATTTCAGTATACAGTGCATACATCAAAAACACAGTTTCTGTCATAACAAATGAGCACCAGCTCGGACAGGGCTGAAATTACTACCATGAACTAGAGAAATCAAAGACAAACCTTTATATGTTTTTCACAACAAAAACAAAAGGGCTCAGCTGATGACAGATGTGAAAAACCTCATTTCCTTTTCTACATAGTCAAGGGTTTTGCATGCAAAGTGTCCTGTGCCTCAGCCTTTTCTACCTAGCAGCCAACCAGAATATTGGCTCTTGGGGAATAAATAGGGAAAATACATGGAAAATAGATAGGGTGCTGTTAGGTTTTTCATCTCCATTATGATTAGAGCCCTTTGTTTTGGTTGTGAAAAATATATAAAGGATTGTCTTTGATTTCTCTAATTCATAGTAGTAATTTCAGCCCTGTCCGAGCCGGTGCTCAGTTGTGATGACAGAAACTGTGTTTTTGATGTATGCACTGTATACTGAAATCCATGCACCATACATGAAATCCAAGGTACAGTGCTTGAACGTCTATCACCCAAGCATGGTGCTAGACGTTTGAGCACCGTACCTGAAATGGGGCTAGTGTACTAGACTGGCTTACTGTAGGTTAACCGGTTAACCATGCAATGATTTACCATTTTATCTCGATCGTCAAATTTTAACTTTTGGTGATTCTTTTTCACATACCATATGTTGTTTACTAGTCCTCCATGAATATTCCTCTCACTCTTTTCCTAATTGTTTATCTCCTCTACAGATGTTGCTCTTGATACAGGAACGTACTATTGTATGTTACAAACATACTATTGTTTTGTTTGTTGAAGTACTATAGATGGGTGCACGTAAGAGGTCTCTTCATGAGACCCTCAAATTGAAGCGGCTAGGTACAGCATCATCAAGGAGACAAGCAAAGGGTAATTTTAGTAATTGTCTAAATGTTATAGAACATGATTAGGTCGCTTTGTCATATTAATTTAGTGATATTCCCTTACCTTCTTGAGTTTCCACACCCTTGCCAAGAGCTAAATCGAACAATATGAATCAACTGAGAACAGCAAATAAAACAGTAAAATGATGATTTAAGTTAGCTGGAAATCCGAATAGAATGCAGCTCTGGTGAGTGATAATAGGTTCCATTGAGCGATACTTAACTGCTTACTGTAGGTTAACCGGTTAACCATGGAAGGAATTACCATTTTATCTCGAACGTCAAAAGTCAACTTTTTGGTGATACTTTTTTCACATACCATATGTTTTACTAGTCCTCCATGAATATTCCTCTCACTCTTTTTCTAATTGTTGAAGTACTATCTCCTCTACAGATGTTGCTCTTGTTATAGGAACATATACTATTGTTTGTAGGTTGAAGTACTATAGATTGGTCCACGTAAGAGGTCTCTTCATGAGACCCTCAAATTGAAGCTGCTACGTACAGCATCATCAAGGAGACAAACAAAGGGTAATTTTAGTAATTGTCTAAATGTTATAGAACATGATTAGGTCGCTTTGTCATATTGTTTTAGTGATGTTCCCTTACCTTCTCCAGTTTCCACACCCTTGCCTTGGGAATATCACTAAATATTAATTTAGTGATATTCCCTTACCTTCTTGAGTTTCCACACCCTTGCCAAGAGCTAAATCGAACAATATGAATCAACTGAGAACAGCAAATAAAACAGTAAAATGATGATTTAAGTTAGCTGGAAATCCGAATAGAATGCAGCTCTGGTGAGTGATAATAGGTTCCATTGAGCGATACTTAACTGCTTACTGTAGGTTAACCGGTTAACCATGGAAGGAATTACCATTTTATCTCGAACGTCAAAAGTCAACTTTTTGGTGATACTTTTTTCACATACCATATGTTTTACTAGTCCTCCATGAATATTCCTCTCACTCTTTTTCTAATTGTTGAAGTACTATCTCTCTACAGATGTTGCTCTTGTTATAGGAACATATACTATTGTTTGTAGGTTGAAGTACTATAGATTGGTCCACGTAAGAGGTCTCTTCATGAGACCCTCAAATTGAAGCTGCTACGTACATCATCATCAAGGAGACAAACAAAGGGTAATTTTAGTAATTGTCTAAATGTTATAGAACATGATTAGGTCGCTTTGTCATATTGTTTTAGTGATGTTCCCTTACCTTCTTGAGTTTCCACACCCTTGCCAAGAGCTAAATCGAACAATATGAATCAACTGAGAACACCAAATAACAGAGTAAAATGATGATTAAAGTTAGCTGGACATGCGATTAGAATGCAGCTCTGGTGAGTGCTAATAGGTTCCATTGAGCGATACTTGACTGCTTACTGTAGGCTAACCGGTTAACCATGGAATGAATTACCATTTTATCTCGATCGGCAAAAGTCAACTTTTTGTTGACAATCTGAGTCGACTGGATAAATTGAATGCTAACTGAGAATAGCAAATAAAACAGCAAAAAGATTATTTCAGTCAACTGGAAATGCAAATCAAACGCAGCTCTGGTGAGCGATAAAATGTTCCATTGAGCAATACTTGACCGCTTACTGTTGGTTAACCGGTTATCGGTGGAACCAATGACCATTTGTTGTCAGTCGTCCAAAGTCAACTTTTAGTGGACAATCTCAGTAGATTGGATAAATTGAACGCTATTAGTCAACTGAGAATAGCAAACAAAACGGCAAAATGATAACTTAAGTCAACTGGAAATGCGAATTAAACGCAGCTCTGGTGGGCGATAATAGGTTCCATTGAGTGTTACTGACCGCTTACTGTAGTTGTGTAGAGACAGCCCCAAAATAGTATTTTAAGCATGGAAAATGCATGGAACGAACTAGTACCGGACCAGGCAGTCAGGTGAACTGAATGGCGAGACAACAAAAGATTCAACAGGGTCTAGCAGGTCAGTTAAAAAAAACACAGCTAATGAGTTTATCAAAGGACACCAGCAAGAAACTGACTAAGCCAATATCAGAGATACACGTATCTGTGGAAAGTCCATGCTTAAATCCACCAAAACTGGTTGTAAAGTTAGAAAATCCCAAGAAAGACAATCTGAGTTGACTGAAAAATTGAATGTTAACTGAGAATAGCAAATAAAACAGCAAAAAGGTTATTTCAGTCAACTGGAAATGCAAATCAAACGCAGCTCTGGTGAGCGATAAAATGTTCCATTGAGCGATACTTGACCACTTACTGTTGGTTAACCGGTTATCCATGGAACGAATGACCATTTGTTGTCGGTCGTCCAAAGTCAACTTTTAGTGGACAATATCAGTCGACTGGATAAATAGAACCTATCAGTCAACTGAGAATAGGAAATAAAACTGCAAAATGACGATTTAAGTTAACTGGAAACGAGAATCAAATGCAGCTCTAGTGAGAGATAAAATGTTCCATTGAGCGATACTTGACCGCTTAGTTTAACCGGTTATCCATGGAACAAATGACCGTTTGTTCTCTGTTGTCAAAAGTCACCTTTACTCGTCAGTGTCAAAAGTCAAAAGTCACCTTGTCAGTCGACTGGATAAATTGAACGCTATCAGTCAACTGAGAATAGCAAATGAAACAGCGAAATGATGATTTCAGCCGACAGGAAATGCGGACCGAACCCAGCTCTGGTGAGCAATGATAGGTACATTGAGCGTTACTTGACCGCTTACTGTAGCTTAACCGCTTAACCATGGAACGAATGACCATTTATTCTCGGTCGTCAGAAGTCAAATTTTAGTCCAAAATCTCAGTCGACTGGATAAATCGAACGCTATCAGTCAATGCAAATCAAACGCAGCTCTGGTGAGCGATAATAGGTTCCATTGAGCGATACTTGACCGCTTGCTGTAGTTGTGTAGAGACAGCCTCAGAATAGTATTTTAAGCATGGAAAATGCATGGAAAAAGAATGGAACAAACTAATACCGGACCAGTCAGTCAGGTGAACTGAACAGTGAGGCGACAAAACATTCAACAGTATCAAGCAGGGCAGTTAAAAAAAAAATAGCTAATGAGTTTACCATAGGAACCCAGCAACAAACTGACTAAGCCAGTATCAGAGAGACATGGATCTGTTGAAAACTCATGCTTAAATCTACCAAAACTGGTCGCAAAGTTGGAAAATTCCAAGAAATCGCATAGACAGACTAGAAATTACATTTGTTTACCAAAACAGTTTTTTCAAAGCCACCCAATGTGACACTTGGTAATCCAGTAACAGTGAATCATATATCGTTTGAAAGCCCAGGCTTCACTTTACCTGTTGTAGTTGGCAGAGTAGCAGAATTCTATTAAACAACACAGAAAACAAAAAAATAAATTTGTTTGCTTTTTGAGAGCCCTACTCACTGAGAAGTACTAAGCCAATAGCAGAGATGAATACATGTGTTGAAAGCCCAAGCTTCACTCTACCTGTAGTGCTGACACAAGCGCATAATTCAAGGGACTGACAGAGAAACACAAAGAAAACACTTTTTTACTTTAAAAAAATTGGGAATTAGATGAGACTGTTGGTCTGAATTTGAGACTGTTGGTCTCGTTTCCGAGACTGGTGGTTCCCGGCGCCATTTTTATGAGACTGGTGGTCCGAAACAGTGAGACTGGTGTGTTCGATTTTCAAAACGGCCGTGAGACTGGTGGACCACATTCCCCACCCTGCGTGTATCCAACTAGATGGCTACTGAGAGTTTTTATATAGGGCACACCAGGAGTAGCCAACTAACTGGCTAAGAACTTTTGGTAGTATAGTATTATCAGCTACATACATTTCTTATATATACAAACGACTAAATTTTACTTTAGCTGAATAGTGGATATCCCGAGCTAAACTGTTCCAGTTTGCTTACTTAACTTTTGTTTACGAAAAAACTCATATGCGCATTCGAATCATTGGGCTATGCTTTTGAATTGGTAAAAATAATGAACTCATTTTGAAGCAGTCGCCAAGTTTTAAATCTCTTCTCCCCATGCGAAAATGAAACATGCCAAAATGAAACAAAAAACAAAACAGACTTTTACCATATTTTTTATTGGTCTATTGTAGCCGGGGACGCAGTATCTATCATTCCCCTATCTGGGAATCGATACTCCACACGCTATTGTTCCCCGAGAATTGATGTGTCAGGAGCTAATGTTCCCCGACAGATCGGGGAATCCACTTTCCCAGGGCTAATCTTCCCTGCCAAGTCGGAGAAATAATGTGCCCTGGGCTAACATTCCACAAGTACTCGGGGAACCAAGTACAGACACAGAGAGCCAAACATAGCCATACCATTTATCAGAAGAGTTCTTGGCTTCCACAGTATCACCAGGCTTGAAAGACATTTGTAAAACCTTCAAAAATACTCTTTATTTTATGTCATGGTGTTTATTTTCATTCCCATTGAGATTCAGAATTAGAAATATTCTGATCCAACTTTAATTCTATCTTTCGTGAGTTTTGTTTTCCATCTGACCAAAGGTCGGGCTGCAAGTAGAACAAAACGGCTGTTGACAAAAGTGATGAAAAAGGCGCAATAAACAAGGTTTAAATTAAATATTCAAAATTTACTTTTGGTGTCTGAGAAAACAATAAGAATTTAGTCATTCGGACACTGTCATTGGCTTAATAAAGGTATCTGTTTATTAAAGAATCCCTTTATTACTCATTGAGCCCTTCTTTCAATCAGCTTTTGCCCTTAGCTTAACTGCTGAAAAATTACCTAAACTATGAAACTTTAAATGTTAAACCAGTGACACTGGCAGTATCAAACTGGCGATCCAAGAGTCTGGCTATGTTTCAGTAAAAAAGAGATTGGTATTGTCTTTCTTTTTTGACACCTTGTCCTTACATTGAAAACTAGGTAGCCTATAAGGTAAAATAGTTATTTATCTTAGTTGTTTAACAGTTGGGCACCAGACTTTTTGGAGAACTCCCCTCTATAGGGGAATCCCCTGCACAGGTGTAAAAGAATCCCCTGTGGAGGAGATGGTGTTGGGGGAAAAGTGGAGTTTTCCCAACTGCTCACACTTTGGCAGGTGCAGGGGATTTCCATGGAGGGGAATTCTCCAAAAAGTCTGGTTCGAATTCTCCAAAAAGTCTGGTTCCCAACTGTTTAAAGACAAAGTCAGAAATGTGGTTGCATTCTGCCTGTGGATGAGATTGGATATTTCAGGATAAGTATGTACAGGTCAGGAGGGATACCTGACCTCGGTTTTACACTAGCGCCTAACAAGTGTTGTCATGGAAATGTTAAAAGGAAATGTACATGCTGTCTTGACAGTCAAGAGGCAAAATACGGTACGGTATTTTTCAACAGTCATGTGTCTAAATTATGCAGATTTGTGCCTTTTCTTTGTTTTGAAGCTGCTTTGAAAATGAATTTTCTGCCTATTAAATTCGGTAACTCAACCTTTTTCATCATTTTGCACATCACTGCAAGTAATTTGAGGTGACGTTAGAATGAGATGGTTTGTTTGAGAAGAAAACTATGTTTAACTAGAAATATTGAAGCAATATTTATTTATCCAATATGTAAACCATTCAGTTAGCTTCATTCTAGTATGATCGTCATATTTTTTGGTTCCTTTTTAAGCCAGATAGATCATTCTGAAGGAAAGACTCCTCTGGAAATTTGAAATCTTGTCTGAGGTTGGGTATCTCTCCTGTATTTATTTGTGATAGAGCCTAGGGTATCAACTAGTTACAGCCATGCTCCTTTGCCTTTGGGGCTATTTTGGCTGTTTCTGTCTCATCTGTGTTGAGATTTGACTGTTTTTTCAGAATATTCATGGAATAAAGCAGATCATTTAATTAAAACTCAGTTCAGTATTCTTTGAGCCCAAGCTGACTGTGAAACATTGTTTGAATAAAACTCAGTTCATCATGTTACTCTTGAACTACTGGAGCAGGGGCCTCACAACTGGGGAAGGGGATCCCCCCCCCCACTCAATGTTGTCAGCCAGTCGGTAAAAAATTACCCAAGTTGGTGCAGAGCAAACAATTTTGTACCAAACAGTTGATTTTTTTCATGAAAATAGTTCTTTTCTGAAAATACCTCGACTTTTTTTCCAAAACTGTCATTTTTTTTCTTTAAAACAGTAGTTTTTCCTGCAAAAGCAGTCAATAATAATTACCAGCCAGTCGGTACATTCCTTGCCCTCTCCCCCGAACGTTTTGGCTAGTTACGCCTATGTACAGGAGAGGTACCCAACCTCAAACAAGATTCAGATTTTCAGAGAAGTCTTCCCTTCAGAAAAAATCTATCTGGCTTGAAAAGTAACCAAAAGATATGACAGACATACTAGATTGAAGCTAATAGAATGGTTAACATATTTTTATTTTCAAACAATACCCCCATATCGTTACATGATCTCGTATTCCTTGCCCTAATTTGTAGATTGATGGAAAAGGTAGATCTATCAAAGTTAATAACCAGAAAATCCCGTTTTAAAGCAGCTTTAAGACAAAGAAAAGGCATATAATTTGGATATTTTTAAAACAGGTTTGCCTCTTGACTGTCAGGGAAGCTAGGAAATTTCATTTTAACATTTTGTCTGAACCAGTCACCATGTCACCAGTGTTTCTTTGTTTCTGACTATAGTACAGTAGAGGTACGTGTCTTTGAACATTTCCACTTTAAACCCTGCTGAAGAATATGATGAAAATCAAAACAAGCAAATATTCATGCACAAATTAAAGATGAAATTGAAGGAATAAACTGTTGTTCTTTTGAATCTTTTGCTCTTTGTTGCTCAGCTTATTCTGTATTCTTTACTCAACTAGTGTTTTGGATAACTTTCATGGCTGCCCAAAACATTGCAAAAAAAGTCATAAAATTAAAAAAGAAGTAATAAATTTAATCAAAGGATTTTGACTTAATGTCAGAGAATGCTGTAACTCCGGGTTTTCCCATTTGACTGTTTTAGGGGTAAAAAAACAGAATCAAGGTGGTTCAAATTTGGGGAAATGTTCAAAGAAGGATAACTCAACTGTACATTAGGCTAGAGGTATGCTTACTTTATCACTTCCGAAAATGTTTGACTGCCTTGATTTTGTTTCTTGTCCATCCAGCAGTCTAGTGTAAAGGAGAAATGACAAGCTTAACATCCATTATATTCAACTATTTCAGCTTTCTTCTGGCATAAACAGTTTGTAGTTTCTTCCACTGGGGAATTCATTTGTGCCACCTAGAAAAAGATTCAAAATTTGAGTGAAGAAACAGTAGCAAATAAGAGCAAATGTTCCAAATTGCAGCGAACACATGATATTCTTACTTGAGATAAAAGTTTTGGTAAGTATTTTGCAGTAAAAGTTGCCTGACGTTGGTTTTAAAGTTCTCACTGGCCAACATTAATTTTTCTAATAAGCATATCTCTACTGTAGAACCTCATACCCTGCTTTCCATTAAGATTTTGGTTAAGATATGTGACCCAAGTTGACCACTTTTCCCTTGCACAAGCTTCTTTTGTGAGAAGCAGAAAATCTGTCTTCAAACAGAATACACTATGTTTGGTCGAATGATGTTCCCCGAAGCAAATCACAAGCAGTCAATAAAAAGCTTCAGTTGGTGCATCAATCTAAACATGTAGTTCGTGTTTTCATAAAGTTTGCAATCTAGCAATTGTTTTGGGTGGCATAGACGTAAGAAGATGTTTTGTGAGCAGTGCATTTAAAATTTTGTTTCCAGTGGTCAAATTACAGTTTGCTGAGGTGTTTGGTTACAGTTTGCTAAGATCTTTGTTTTTCCTTCTAGTGTTCACTATGGCAAACCAGCAAAGAAAAGCACTAACAAGTCTCACAAGCAGAGCGGGTGTGAAGAATACAATTATGTGTGAAAACAACAAGAATGCGACCTTGAATGCTAAGTCTGTCATAGGCAATGAAGCTAACACCCGACAAACAAGAGGGGCGCTTAAAAGGAAGGCAGATACTATTGTGGATAACAAAGCCAAGAAAAGAACAGCATTTGGAGACATTACTAATGTAAGTATTAGGTTTTCTACAGCCCATTCATAGTGTTCAGAATTAGCTATTTATTTGGCCTTGTGCTGGATTTCTTCTTGATACTATTCTGTGAACCTATAAATTTTACTTATGGCATGTTGAGCCAATTTAATTGTTCTGAGTGTTTTTATATTCTTTTCGTTAAGTGTTGGTTCTTGACAACCAAAATGACACTTTTTTTTAGAAAAGTCGGCTTTGCAATTTCCTAACCTTTTCTCTGCTAAATGGTATAGTTTAGTTCAAATCAACTACTGTGGGAACCTATAAATTTTACTTATAGAATGTTAGGCCAATGAAAGGTCAATTTGAAATCGCCTAACCAGTCCCTGGTCCTTAAGTTTACCCAGACCCTGCCCGCTGCCCCCCCCCCCTCCCTCCTCCTCCTCTCATACTACAAAAGTAAAGATACAAACCCCAAACTGATTTATGTGGCAGGGCCTTTATATTCTGGATCACAAACAGTGAATCCCTATATTACAAACGGTGAATCTCTTTGATCCTTTCCTTTGTATAAACAAGAACAAAAGTTTCGATGGGATCCCAAAAATCTAACATTTGATTCAAAAATATTCTTTGAGCCCAAGCTGACTTTGAAACATTTATTCCAGCAATGTTTTCAACGGATACATCAGCTAAGATTCTTCATAAGCGATATTTCGGCCCTTCTTTTTTCGATATTTCGGGCCGAAATATCGCTTATGAAGAATCTCAGCTGATGTATCCGTTGAAAACATTGCTGGAATAAATTTGATTCAAACAATTGGGTCATGTCTTGGCCATTCAGTCTTCGTCAGATTCCATATTTTTACTGTTGAAATAAAGTTCAAAAATGGATTCAGCATGTCTCTTTGTCCCTATACCGAATCTCTAATCGATTTCAGAAACAACTTTGAGCTTCAACCAAATTTCCAGTTTCAACCCAACCATTTGTCCAGGAAGAAAGCTAAGTTCGGATATGGATTCGGTGGACCTCCTTACCCCCTCAATCACGATCTTATTAGCTTATAGAACATGAATGTTTTTACCGTAATTTCGAAACCCCTCCTCTGCCTCTAAAGATAGGACCCATCTACGAACTTGACCTTTACTTTACCAGTGATTCCTCATTTAACAACATCCTCGCTTTAACAACACATTTCCTCTTTTGAACATTATATATCAACCCCTTCGACCTTCGATTACACTAGGTCTCTCCGACGTCCATAGAATAAACAAATGAATATCGTCATCCACGCGCAGAGCTATACTGGTTTGAGAGTAAAGGGGTAGGGACTGCTATGGCCGAAAATTGGTCGACAAATGTTGTGTTCGTCTTTCGCCGGATTCCGGGTGAACTTCTTGTCCGGCAAGAAAATAACTTTCATATTCGGATTCAGCATGTCTCCTTACCCCTATATTAACTATTTTTCCCCTTAATTTGAAACCCCACCGCTAAATATAGGGCTACAAAGCCCATCTACGAATTCGACCTTGTTCTTGACCCAAAGAATCCTCACACCAAGTTTCATCAAAATATCTCCTTCCCTTCGAGAGTTATCGTGCTGACAGACGGACAACTTTTGCGATGTCATAGCTATCACTCCTCTTACATTTTGGGATCCCAAAAAGATGCTATGGTCCAAATGAATAATATGTTTTCGTGTGCACGCACACCTTGTCTCTAAAGTCTCTGTATCTCTGATATTCTAAGAAAGTAAAAATTATTGTAGCTTAAGAATTTCCGCAACCATTACTGATTATCATAAATCGCACTGCCCAACAACAAGGCTGTCATGCCTGTTGGCCGGCAATGCCAAAAATTGATGCTGGGTTCCTTTGGCTAGTTTTCCAGGTAATTATGTTAAAAGCTGCCAAAGCATCGTAGCTGACGTATTCGTTTTATGCATCATTTGAATATATTTTTCCCAGCAGCTTGGGCTCAAGGAGTATTTTCCAGGTAGTCGCAAAAATAAGTTTTCCTGGTTCCAGCGTTAACCGATTTTAAAGTGACTTCACAAAACAAGACCAAAGGTTTCGATGGGATCCCAAAATGTTTAATATTTCTTGGGACTATTTTATCCAGCAGGCTTTTAGAGATCTGGTCTTCGTCAGACTTATTAAACGTTTTAGTAGTTATTACTAATCAGCCGTTTGAAAGTAAACGTAAATGATACCGTAGTGGTGTTTTCTTGAAATATTACATCCAAACGGCTAAACTTCAGACAAAATTGTCACTTTCAGCATTTTTTTTGTTTTTTGCCAGATTTCGGGCGAACTATTTGTCCGGCGATAAAATAATTTTCATAGACGGATTCAGGATGTCTTTTTATCCCTTCATCTGGCCTCTAATCAACTTTAGATAAAACTTTAACTTTCAACAGATGTTCCGGTTTTGTCCGGTTTCCTGGTGAACTATATGTCCGGAGTGAAAATAATTTGTATATGTGGATTCAGCATGTCTCAATACCGCTCTAACGGACCTCTAATCAACTTCAAGTAAAAGCTTTACTTTTAGCGAATCTTCCGGTTTTGGTCGGACTATTTTTCCGGTGAGAAAATAATTATCATATTCGGATTCAGCATGTCCGCGTACCCCTTTACCATTAGCTTTTAAAAATATTTTATTGGCCCCTTAGTTTGAACCCCCACCCCCAAATATCGAGCTACAGAGCCCATCTATGAACTTGACATGTCCCTTGGCCCAAAGAACCTTCATACCATGTTTGAAGAAAATATCTGATTTCCTTCGATTATCGTGCTTGCGACGAACGGACAGGTGGAAAACTTTTACTTACCTTTCGGAATCCCAAAAATTATGTAACAAGCCAGCAGTGGAGTGAGACGGATGGGTAAGAGTCTTCCTTGGCGCTGCAGTGACTTTGATAAGAGTCTGTAACGTTTGTTGCATCATACTTCATAATTGACTTATGGCACATACTAGGTCTTATAGACACCGATTCATGCAAGACTTTGGTAGTTTGACAAACCAGTATTTTGTGTTGACTTTGAAAGTATTGTAAAATTTAATTAGTAATTTTATTACCCATTATAATGTACAAATACAAAAAAAATGGAGTAGGAAAAATAAGTTAAAGCTATACAACACACAACACTACGTAATCAACAACAAATGATCAACTATTTCAGGAGTCTGTATAAATCTCTTGTCTGATCAAGATCTTGCCTATACCGCAGTAAACGTTTCTGCACAGCAATTACGGGCTGGGTTACTCCATACTGCCTTGATATGCTGCTGTTGCTTGGCCAAGGCGGAAGTCTCAGTACATATCCGCACCGCCTATGGGCGCATCGTCCCCATCCGGGGGCGCTATAATCGTAAAGCTTTAGGAAAATTGTACAGCACCTTCTGCGCTCCTTCTATACTATTTCGTTCTGGTGTCACCCATGTTCTGCGAAAGAAGGAGATCAAAAACATGAGATCATGTTATTTTAAATATGCAAAGCACCTGCTCCACTTATCGATATTATGCCATAACCATACATTGACGGAGAAGTTCAAAATCTAAGATGCAAGTGTTGACATTTTGGATGTTTCTTCGTCGCTATCAAAAATCATTGACAACAGAGCCCAACCAGCGCACGACCTTTTCCGCTGCTTCCTGGCGGAAGATTGAAAATTAGTGTCTTTTTCTGTGTATTTATGTCTTATATTTCTTTTCTTTTATTTACTCCGCTTTTTCGAAATGGCGGGTTACAAATAAATTACTTACTTACTTGTATTTTGCAAACTTATAAAAACACTTGCATAATGCTTTAATATCTGACTGAGTAAAATACAACTGTACATATCTGGTGAGTAATGGATACATCTATGTATTTGACTCTACTTTCTCCGATCATTCTGTTCTTTACCTTTCTGGGCTTTACCCTATATTTAAGAAAAAAGACATTAGCGATATTCGATCTTCTTACTTCCGATTCTGTAAATTTCTTCTCTATCTTCCTCTGTGGTACAAGAATCGAAAGATAGTTAAAAAGTTTTATCTTCCGAATATTACTGAGAAGCTGACTGATCTACACAAAAAGCTCTCAGAAACAGCGTATCGGCGTTTGTCGCCTCACCACGGTTTGATCCGTTTGTTTTATTAATGTTTTATTGACTCTAGTTGTTGTTTTACGTCTTTTTCCGTTTTTTCTTTTTCCTTCTTCAAGTTTATACTCCACTATTAATCTTTTTGATGTAAGTGGGTAATAAATAAATATTATACATCTATATATTTGACACCCTATGCCCCACCGATGGCTCCGGAGTAACTAAGGTTCAAGGTAAGGTCTATGTATGAGTATCAGGCTCACCCTGGTGCATGTCCCACCGTTTGAGCATGGTTATAAAAAAGAGCAAAGTTTACTAGACGGCTATAGAAAGGCGGAGGAAGCACTGGGTAGTTTTACTTAAATTCAACTTTTAACTTTCTTTTGCAGGCGATTGGTAAATCCACGAAAGGCCTCACAGCAAAAATCACTAAAAAAGCAGAACCAAAGTCTCAGACATCAGAGCTGATTGAAAAATCAAAAGTTGAGAGCTCTGAGATAGGATGTGATGCTGCACTTAGAGCAGAAGCTGTGTCCAAAGCCAAAACTGAAGTTAAACATGACATAAAGGAAGAGTCGTGTGTCAGCCCGTCTGGTACCACGGCAGATGGTTCTGTGTACACAACACCTGCTCATGGTACAAGGTATGTTGAAATTAACCATGAATTCGTTTGATTTTCCAAGCATGGAGGGTAGAAGGAAAGATTTGTTCTGTTTGCCCCCTTAACCCCCTGCTTCGTCCTTCAGAATTTTGAATGAATTGATGAAGGATTTATGACGCACTGCCCAAGGGCATAAGTGCAGTAGAAAAGCTTGCTAAATTCCTTGTTCCCTGTTTTTTGTTAATATAAAAATTGGAGCAGAGTATGTTGGAAGAGGTAGGTTCTCCTTGACTGTATACTACAGCCTACTTGACCTATGATGATGATGATGAAATTTTATTTACGCACTTGAAAAGGAAAATAGTGCAGTACAGACAAAGAAAAGGAACAAATACACTGAGCTTTCAATAATGTAGTAAATGCACAAGATCAAAAAATAATAAAAAAAAAAGAAAGGGACTAATCGGGTCAAAAATCTTCTTCCTAGATGGAATGCGGAGAAATGGCCAAGGGCAGAAACGTGAAGGTCTTGGCCCTATCAGACTATGTAGTCGGTACTGAGACAGTCAACGAACCCCAAAAAACTGTAGATAGAATGCATCTGGACGATATGTCTTTGGTCTCAAGCTTGACTTCTGGTACTAAATTTAATCTGTGAAGAGGCGTGAAAGCCTTCATAAGCATTAAATTTATTTATTTCATTTGTTATGTTATTTGTTTCTTCTTAGAACGCATGAAGACCTGGGTTTCAAGGTGGGCACAGTTTGGCTTCCTTCTACCTCCAGTGTGTTCCTCTTCAACTTTCGACGGAAGGGCTTCTTTTGAACCTTCTTGGGGCCCAACCGTACCAACCCAACTTCACATTATTACATTTGTTCAAACAGTGTTTACAACGGATACGTCAGCTACGATTCTTCATCAGCGATATTTCGGCCTTTATTTACAGTCGGTAGAAGCTTCAGTTATTTATAACAGGTTTGTGTCCTTCCCCGACGCTGACCGAGAAGATTGACAGCCTGCGAGGACCCTTGCCAAGAAGGGCCGAAATATCGCTGATGAAGTATCGTAGCTGACGTATCCGTTGTAAACTTTGTTTTAATATATGTTTCAAAGTCAGCTTGGGCTCAAAGAATATTTATTATTACATTGTTGTTTTTCCAAGGTCCATTATAATATTTTTAAGATAGTATCAGAGGGTATTTGACGGCTTCCATCATAGACGAGAACATGCCAGTGGGGAGGGACACGGGAAGTACAACCTCTTCTTAAGTCTGGAACTAAGTTCCTTTTATAGGACTTAACCGTACTAATAGGTAAATAGCCTAATCGGATTGCAGAGGGTAATCCGCGGCGGCGATGATGGACGAAAACTTGCCCGTTGGGGGGGGGATGACCTACTCGGTGTTTGACGGTGCAATACGGATAAGTATTGCAGGGGCCTCTTCAGGCTTCACCCTTGCCAATAAGGGCCGAAATAGCTCTAATAAAATGTAGCTAACATATCGGTTTTGCACCGTCAAACATGATTCGTAGTCGAGGGAACATCGACCTACTCGGGTCCTGAAACTGTCAGTTTGAAGCGAAATAGTCCCTCTTTGTTAAATCGAATAATTTGGTTTTAAATTCTTTATTGCTGATAAGCATCTGGAATTGCAAATATTCGTATGCCTATTTATCTCTCTTATTGCACGCTATGTCTATATCGGAATTTACAATCTCTATGCGAATATGCGTGATCGATAACATACACAAATACAGTTATCTTTCTGCAAACTGTAGGCTGTTTGGCCTTTTCTGGGCCACACGTAATGTTTTATGGTCCGTTTATTTGTGTATTTTCCAAGATGACGCAACTTTTGTAAATCCGAGCTAATCTCAATTAGGCTACTAGCTTAATTGCTCCGCTTAAAAAGATCTCTAGCAGCAAAAGTGGAGTGCATTTGAAGGTTCATATTTTTCATTTCATTTTGTGTAAAATATGAACTTTCAAATGCACTTCAAGCTGTATGCACGGAAAAACGAGGGGACGCAACTCTGAGCTTTGGCCTACCTTGATCCTACCACCTGCTCTAAAATAGTCACAGTCTAGGCAGCTTCAGGAGTCGGGAGGGGACAGAAGCAGGTGGGAGGATATCGCGATGAAGTGGGTTTGGAATTGTAAATTTACCGAACTTCGTTTAGGCGCAGTGTTGTCAGATTGGCGGATTTTGTCGGAGACTTGCGTAAATATTTTTGCAACTGGCGTAAAACGTGGCTGTTTTTCTCTTCAACTGGCGTATTTTGGCTTGATGTGAAAAATTGACTGTTTCTTCTGAAAAATCGGCTGTTTTACGTCGTCTGAATCGTGGCGACCGAAGGCGGGAAAATTTGTTGGGGTTCTGCGTTGATGGTCATTTAGTTTTTTGTTTAGATTTTTCTGGCGTATTTTTCAAAAGGCTCATTTTTGTTTACCACGATCTGACAACACTGTCTAACGAAATAGTGAATAATGTAATTATTACTAAACGAGTTATTGTTTTTTTTGGGGGATCCCAAAACGTAAGTGGAGGGATACCTATGACATCGCAAAAGTTGTCCGTCCGTCTGTAAGCACGATAACTCTCGAAGGAAATGAGATATTTTGACGAAACTTGGTGTGGGGATTCTTTGGGTCAAGAATAAGGTTCGAGTTCGTATAGGGGCTTTGTAACCGTGTATTTGGTGAGGGAGGGGTTTAAATTAAGGGGCAAGCAAAATATTTTTAAACAGCTAATGAGACAGTCGATTATTGGGTAAGAAGACATGCTGAACACGATGGTGAAAACCATTTTCTTGCTGGACGAGTAGTTCCGGAAAGCTTATTAAAAGTAAAATTTTATTTGAAGTTGATTGTGAAAACCATTTTTTCGTCGGACAAGTCCGGCAAAAATCGGAAAGTCTGTTAAAAGTAAAAGTTTTATTTGAAGTTGATTAGATGTTCGGTTTAGGGGTAGGAAGACATGCTGAACGCGAAGGTGAAAACAATTTTTATCGCCGGCAAGTAGTTCGCCCGGAATCCGGTCAAAACCGGAAAATTGTTAAAAGTATTTGTATCTGATTAGACATCCGATTTAGGGGTAAGAAGAGACTCTGAATCCGTGTACGACAATCATTTTTTTACCCAGACATATAGTTCGCCCGGAATCCGGTGGGAACCGGAACCGGAAAATTTGTTATAAGCTAAATTTTAATTTGAAGTTGATTAGATGTTTGATATAGGGGAAAGAAGATACGCTGAGTTCGTTTTTTAGCTTTCTTTTTTTTTTGCCGGACAGGTAGTTCCAGAAGTCGGCTGAAACCGGGAAATTGGCAGAAGTAAGGCAGGAAGTTTTTGTCACAACAGATATGACATATAGGGGTAAACACAAACATGCTGAATCCATATCTGAACTTGGTTTTCTCAGATGATTAGCTTTTTGACCTTATTTTGTTTCTGAATTTTAATAGTAAAAATGCTCAAGGAATCTGGCGAAGACAAGGCCTAATTGTCTGGATCAAAAACTGAATTTTTGGGATCTCATCGAAACCTTTGGTCTTGTTCATATCTGAATGCTAACGTATATGTTTGTTTCTAGTTCGGATGAGAAGGATTTGGGCCCCCCATTAGGGGTTGAAGATTTCGACAAGGAAAATATGAGGGACCCCTTCTGCGTAGCTGAATATGCAACTGACATCTTCATCAATATGAAGAAAAGAGAGGTTAGCAAAATGTCTTTTTCCTCTACTCTGTTGATAGCATGGACAAGGCAACGTCTGGAAGCTTTCCACTCTCCGAATGTTGATTTCCACGAGGTAGTGAGGAAGGCCAGATTAAAGGAACTGTCCAGGTACCTTCAATTGAAAGGGAGGCTAGACAGGTTTTAAGGTAAGAACGCGAGAAAAAGCGGTAGAGTGAGTGATGTTTTCACCAATTGTATTATAGAGTGATGTATCGCCATCAGTTGTTAACTGGGGGATTGAGACAATGGGCCATTTGTGGCCTGAGTTTCGGCTGGAGTGTCTTGGCCTATCCCACAGAATAAAAAAAAAAAAACTTTTTTTAAAGATGGAAAAGAAACTCGTCCCACAAGTTTGTTTTTCCAACTTGAGCGGTTTTGAGCCTGAAGAGGGCCCTTGCCAAGAAGAGCCGAAGTATAGCTCTAATAAAATTCAGCTGAAGTATCAGCTTTGCACTATCAAATATGATTCGCAGTCAGCTTCGGCTGAAGGAATATTTAACCAGAGATAAAGTTTGCTGGCGATGTCAGTATAGATTGTGCCAGGATTGCGCTTTTTTTAATTCAGTATATTTTTTATACATGTACGTCATACATGTAGTAGTCACATAACTGAGCAATTAAAAACAATTGTAACTATAATATCAATTTAGTGTGTAAAGTGTACCGAGAAATTTATAGAGGCGAAAGCCTTATCATTGCAATTATATTATTATGACCGTCATTGGTGGGCGTAAACACCCGTGTCGAAATAAAAAAAAAAAATCAAACATGGACTTTCATCGGACGTTTCATGATCATGATCACATACTTGAATTTCGCAGTCTTCGAAAGAAGGCGTGGGTTCAAATCCCACCGCTGTCACCACTGTTGTAATCGGGAATTGTGATGAATCTTAGGTGCAGGCAAGTGGTACGGATAACGTTTATAGGCGGCGGGTAAGTAAGAGTTGTAGTAGACTAGGGTTTACGTTAACATACGATATGATATGATATGATTTATTTGCACATTAAAGCAGTCAGTCCATCATGCAACAAAAAACAAAAGTGAACAATCTTACATGCGTATATGCACATTAACACACTCTTAATATTTTTAATTTACTCTAAATACCTTATTAACACAAAAACACAACTTACCCATCAAAAGAAATCTTTCCGGTGTTTAAAAGCTAACTTGAGGAACTTCCCAACATTGTTTTATTCACAAACTTAGGCTACTCTGTATGATGTAGATCTCAATCCGGGTAAATATGAACGCAGTACAACGACTGACTCAAGATGAAAGACCCATCGACAATACTGGAACGAGCAGCTTATATGCCTTTCTTGAATCTGAGCTTCAGAAATGCTAGTTGTCAGTTACAAACTGATTTATAACCGGATGCTTCTAAGCCTACACTTTAATAAACAATTTAGGCCATAAGCTCTTCAATGAGCCTTTAAAGGACATGTTTTACCTATCATACTAACGCAACCTACTTCCATAATCACTCCATATATTTCTTAACCCGGACACCCCAATATAGTACGGTACATTCTAACACCTCTAACAAAACCAGGCTGATTTTCTCAATTGCCGTGTTTGCTACCTTCGATGATATCAAGGTATGGACGGTTTTTTGCGAGAAGTTTTTCCATCAGAATAACCAGTTATGTAAATTGTTTCCCTATTTTCACGGGTCTCGGAAAAGGCTTAAAACAGCCAAAACCGTGTGTTTTTTTTTGAAAGCACAGCCTAGTTTTAAAGTATTCAAATATTTTAGAACAGTGTTACCCTTTCGGATGTTTCTTCGTCGCTACAAAAAATCATTGACAACAGAGCCCAACCAGCGCACGACCTTCTCCACTGCTTTCTGGCCGAAGATTTAAAATTAGTGTCTTTTTCTGTGTCATTATGTGATTTATTTATTTTCTTTTATTTACTCCGCTTTTTCGAAATGGTGAGTTACAAATAAATCACTTACTTATTACTTACTGTAATTTGAAGAGTAAATAGTGCGAGGGGTCCTTTAACTATGCACTCGCGGTATTTCAGGAAGCTTTCAAAGTGGACCCTTACTTGGAACAGCAGACCGACCTATCCAAGTCCATGAGGGTTATCCTGGTCGACTGGATGGTAGAGGTTCAAGAATCCTTTGAACTTAACCACGAGACGCTGTACACTGCAGTGAAGATGGTAGACTTGTTCCTCGCAAAGGTTCGTGTGCAGAGAGACAATCTTCAGTTGGTTGGAGCCACTGCGACGTTGATTGCCGCGAAATTTGAGGTGAGCTTGTTGGTGAGGGGTTACTCCTTCCCCGGAACCTACTGTATATTGATTTAAGGACAATTAGTACATTGTTCAACAAGTATGCTAAGTACCTACTCGGCCTTCCCCCATGTGCTCGTAACCGCAAAGTTACGCAACTTTACGGCATTAGCGTTACTGATCCATTTGTGAATGTGGCCAAACGCCGTGCCAAGTTTGACTCTTCTCTAGAATAGAGTAGTAATTTATTCACTCACACTTTCACGGTTACAAAACCAAAATTGGTGAGTACTGTCGTAACATAAACATTTAAAAGCACGCACAAATGGTCAAAGGCTATTTAAAATTTCAACTAGACATTTGCTATCCGTATTATATTGCATTTGTATAGTCATTTCGTTTATCTTAGTCGGATTTTTTTTTTTTTTTTCCTTTATTGTTTTCCATATGTCCATATGGGCATTTCTGTTCTGTGCCATTTTTAAATGGGTTGATAAAATTATTGATTGATACCCTTTCCCGGTCCGACCGAAATCAGCAGTGCCGGTACTGGTGTCGGACACAAATTAGAAGATTCTTGCATCTAAACATACTGGTTTTAATATTCTAACCCGTGGCAACCGATGCCGGCATCGACCTGGGGCCTCGGCACTGAGCATTTGCCGTATACTAAAATCGAGAGTGGGCAACCCCTTGCGTGTTGGTATTTTTGTTCGTCGGGGTTTTGTTCTTCGCCGTCTTGTCATACTGTTGTTATCAGCATAGGAGGCTCGCTTTCTTGAAAGTTTTTTGTATTTACGGGCTGCTTTTTAGTTACAGCGAAAGAAAACAAGGTAAAAGACACAAATTAAAAAGCTAAAAAAAAAATAGATAAATATGTTAGCGTTCTTTAAATACGTTTTAATACAAATTAAGTACAAATAAAATTTTGACAGATTTACATTTAGGCTACATAAACCGGTTCGTGATATAAAAAGCTATGGCCGAGTATGTCGAAAAATGTCGACTCCACAAAGACGTGTGGAGTTTTGGTAACAGATTGTTGATGAAATTCAGCTCAGTTTATTTTCAAAAATTGTCTCATGGGCAAAGCCGAACGTTTAAATTTTTCGTCATATGTATTCCGGTCACAATAGTTATAACATTTACATGTTCAAAAAGAACAGACAAAGAAGTACAATGTGGGAAAACCTTAGCGGTTAATGCTGAATCGATCAGTAGTTTCAAGTGCATAATAGATAAGCTTTCTAACTCTGTTCAGTGAGATTACTCCCGATTTATTTAGAGGCGAAAGCCTCTAATCTATCTCCTTTCTATTCCATTCTATCATTATTATTATAATGTTGAGGTCAGATAGATAAGTCAGTCTAATTCAATCAATCAATCAAGTTTAATCCGAATAGCTAAAAGCTAGAAAAGGAATAAAAATTTACAAAATACACAGACACACAAGAAACAATTTAACTAATACACTTCATGAAATTACCAGAAATAATTGATGGAATGAACTACGTAAAAATTGTGTAGAAGAATTAGCGGGATATGGGGAAAACCTGTTGCCAGTATTCCTCTCGGACCGACGCACGGAAGACGGGACGGGAGGGGGGATTCATTCTGCTCGGGATGAGGAGAGCGATCTGGACGAATCCCGATCGCTGACTCTGAGGTCCTTTGTAAATATATATATTCACGACTCAGCTCTCTGTCTTATGTCCTACAAATAAGCTGGAATGATAGTACTTGTGACCAACTAAGGAACCTGAATCTTGCACGTGGTACATCAATAAGCAACACATTTACGCATGTGTGTGAAAAGACAAGAACGGCGAACAGTTAACAGGGTTCCTGCGGCTCTTGAAATCAGGGAAAAGTCAGGTGATTTTTTTTTGGTCAGGGAAATCGGGAAAAGTCGTGAAAAACGAAAAATTGTGAAAAGTCGCAGAAGGTCAGGGGAATTAATGGAACAGTTCAGTATATACTTATGCATCGAGTTTTTTTACTGGAAGTTTCTTTTTCGTCGGTTCTCTGCCCAAAGTTTACGACAAACGGCTTGACGAAGTTGATGGATGTTTCGTTCAGTTTCTTTTTCAGTAAATGAGTTAATTTGTTCATTGAGGTAATCAAAGGTGTTGGAAAACTGCTAGAGAAGGTCAGGGAAAACCACCAAAAAAGGCCTCGGAAGTCAGGGGAAGGTCAGGGAGAACCACCAAAAAAGGCCTGGGAAGTCAGGGGAAAACGTGGAAGAGCAAGCGCACGAACCCTGGTTAAACGTCTACTGAAAGCCACTCCATTGAGACAAGAACAAATAAGCACCATCACCGCCGTTTCCCTATCTCTGTAATGCGACCATGAGTCAGAGATGGGCGAAGCCGAATCCGGATTCGAATCCAGGATTCGTCCTTTTGACCGGATTCGAATCTTCTGCTTGTCAGGCTGGATTCAGATTCGGACTCGGATTCCAAACCTTCAATCTTACGAATCCACCCAAACTCCTAGACTTCATCCTTCCAGTTTATGTTTTCCCAATATTTACACAGTGTGCTTGGCAATCCAACTTGTTGGTCTCCACCACCAACCATCCTCGGTAATCTATCACGTTATCTGATTACCTTCGATATCACTGCTTTTTGTCACCTCTGATTTTAAACCATAAATCTGATTTTTGTTAAGGTCGGGTTCAGATCCGGATTCGATTCCGGATTCGAATCCTCAGCATAAAATAGTGGATTCGGAGTTGGATTCGTACCTAGCCCTGGATTCGGATTCGAATCCTTTCATGGTCGGATTCGCCCATCTCTGCCATGAGTAGAATAGATTCCATGCCCCGCCCGATGCAAAGGAGCGGACGGTAGGAGCTACGTGGAGCATCACAGTTCGGTCGGTACCTCTACAAGCAGCTATATCGCAGTGAAGCCCCGGAGAAGAAATGTCCAAAGTAAAAGCCGATTGGATGTCTGAACGCACTGCAGAGTGGGTCGGCGCGCCTTCTGTACGTTTTCCTCTGATATGCGCAACGGCGAAGAGGGAAGTAGACGGGCATCAACTGAAAGCCTAGCAAATACCTCTGGCTTTCTCAGTTGTGTCCGGATATCAGTAGTCGTTGCATGGGACTAAAGATGGAGGTTCTAGTGGCTTATTTGTTTTTGGTTTAAAGCTAATTTGACAGCTCCGAACCGCGACCTTTTGAATCGCGGCGCAAAGGTCAGTCCGCGATCGTAGTCCCGGTTTGTACCCGTGACGTGAATGTGGGTAATCTTTCTTCTTCAAACAATCAATTAGTTTTAATGCGAAATAGCTCAAATGCCAGCATGCGGAATATTTACAAAATACATCAAAACGACAACAGATTAACTAATACACTGTGAGAAATGACGTGAGATAAACGCTTGGATAAACTGTCTAAAAATTAGGCTGACGCATCGAACATCTTGAGCGACAATCTTGACACCTCCGAATGAACTCCTTTGAAGCACAGCCCTTAGGATACTAAACAAAATGTGTTACCTGATGAAGTGCTTCAGAAATATCCTTTTTTTAATACTTGCCGGGGAATTTGCGATTTTGTTCTTAGTCGTGTGTCGACCCTGTGCAGACTTCCCACTCTTCTAAGTGGAGACTTGGACTCGAAATGTTTGAAAACTGCGCGCCATGCACTGTCAGAAGTTTCATAACGGATGACACAAGGATGCGCGGTTTTAACAGACAATGTGTAACAGATAATACTTGGCATGTTATCTGTTGTGTTTGAAAACGTTATGCATGAAATGTTATGCATAACAAGCGTTACCTTCAGGAAGGTGTAACAGATAATACTTGGCATGTTATCTGCTGTGTTTGAAAACGTTATGTATGAAATGTTATGCATGACGAGCTTTGCTAAGAAGGGCCAAAAAAGCATCTATTGGCTTTATTCCTTATCGTAATGATGTCGGAAAACTCAGCAGATGCCTTTCGGTGGTTTTTCGGCTCTTCCTGAAGGTAACGCTTGTTATGCATAACATTTTGAAACACGACAGACCACATCAGAAGTGTTATCTGTTACGCAATATCTGTTAAAAGCGCGCATCCTTGTGTTATCTGTTATGAAACTTCTGACAGTGTGGTTAAAATGGGAAAAGCTTGGCCGTAAAAATTGTAGTTGCCAGACGAAACAGTGGTACAAGTTGGGAATTCTTGAAGCTTATAATTCCGTTGGGTGGGGGGTAATTATAGTATAGGAGGTAGAAGGAAGATACATGTAGGGGATGTAGTGTGGGGATGTCTAGGTGTGCCATGTGAGGTCTGGACCGGATACAACCTCTGTGGGAATAAGTACGAGGGGTCCTTTAAAGGACCTGTCTTACCTATAATACTAACGCAACCTACTTCCATAATCACTTCATGTATTTCTAAACCTGGAGACCGCAATTTTGTACGGTACATTCTAACCCCTCCAATAAAACCACACTGATTTCCTCACTTGTCGTGTTTTCCTACCTTCGACGTGTACGAAGTGTTGGCTGTCGACGGTTGTCTACAAGAACTTTTTCCATCAGAAAAACCGGCTATGTAAACTGTTTCCCTGTTTTCGCATAAGTCAACGGGTCTGGAAAAGGGTTAAAACAGCCAAAACTGTGGGTTATTTGCCTAGTTTTAAAGTATTAAAATATTTAAAAATACTGTAAGTTGAAGAGTAAATAGTGCAAGGGGTCCTTCAACAGAGCGCCCGAAGGTTTAGAAGGGTTTTAACTCCTCCCTTGTGTTTTCAGGAACGGTGTCCACCTGCAGTTGACGACTTCCTGTACATATGCGACGATGCCTACTCTCGACGCGAACTCCTTCGTATGGAGATCAACATGATCAAAGCTGTTGGGTTCGACATAGGATTCCCTCTGTCCTACAGCTTCTTGAGACGATATGCCAGAGTAAGTAGACTATATATTATATACATATAATAAGGAATAATGATCGTCAAACAATGGATAAAACGGATACCTAGCAGCTGCGTAGCTGAGGTATCCGTTTTATCCATAGTTTGAATATATGTTTCCCTGTCAGCTTGGGCGCAAGGAGTATTTAATAATGATCTAAATAAAAATATAGTCGCGTTTTTTGCAATCGCTTGGAACGAAAGTTGCCGTTTTTTGCGATCGACTGTCGACTGGAGGTCCAGTCGATCCGTTTTTTGTCGCTTGACTGGACATCGACTGGGAACAAAGTCAACAGTCGATCCGATGCACCTTTCTCTTGGAGGTCCAGTCAAACTTGGTGCCAAATTTTGAAAACTGAAACATGTGGACCCAAAAACATAAAATTTACACCTCAGGAAGCGCCAGTACTGCAGTAGTTTCAGAGACTGCCGAGGGAAGAGTTGTGGGGATGGACTGATTATTGACTGATTTAGACCGTTTTTCGAAGGGTTGTTCTCGCTCCCCTATCAAGCGACAAAAAACGGTCAACTGCATGAACCCGGGAACAAGTCCCAATCGCCAGTCAATCTGCAAAAAACGCGACTTATATCTAAACAAATAAATCTTAAATATTCCTTGTTCCCAAGCTGACCAAGCTCAAATAATGCATAAAACGGATATGTCAGCTACGATGCTTTGGCAGCGATATTTTGGACCTTCTTGGCAAAGGTCCTCGTCAGGCTGTCAATGTTCGTGGCCCTTGACAAGAAGGGCCGAGATATCGCTGCCAGAGCATCGTAGCTGACATATCCGTTTTATGCATTATTTGAATTAATTCTTAGTTTGAAGAACTATACAACTATTTTCCCATGCATTTTTGATACATTTTTGACAGTTGAGTTTATTTAGAAAGTGGAAGACACATTAAAAAGCAATAAATGCTTAAACATGAAAGTATAATGTCGTGGATCACTTCGGTTTCCACGTTCGTAAAATTGGAAACTATTAAAACAAAAAAAATGGGAAACCCCAGAGAAATTCTGGGAAATTTGAAATTCGATACTTCAACACTGTACAGTATACAATACTTGAACAAAGACCCAGTGCTATTTTGTCTATGTTGCCCGTGAGGACGAATGAGGAATCCCAGTGAAGATTCAGTAAAAAAACAAAAACAAAAAAAAGCGAATTTCGCAGGTAAACCATTAAAGGACACCTGAACGATGAAGCCATACTTGAACACACCATGGAGAAAGAATTTACAGACATGGCCACGGAGAGCATTCTTCTCCTGAGCGTGACGTTTTCAAAATATGGATGTTCGTTTCTGGAGGTTTGCACATGCAGACTCCAAGACAAAAAGCGCAATTCATTCAAATCCTGTACAGCGCTGGCCGGATCGTATTGGAATTTCTTCTAAATATACGTTTGGGCTTAACTGGTTAAAAAATATTCCAGAAGAAGGGTTGATTGGAGACGTTTGTTCATTTCTAAAATTGTTCGGTACTGAAATAAGGACAGATGCAAAATGGAGCAAAAATCACAGCTTGGAAACACAATTTCGTAGTTGGATTGGGTTTTCCGCAGGCAATGTTAACGGAAGTCATACAGATAGGGATGATACTTGATACTCTTCATTCAGGTGTCCTTTAAAGCAGGGGTTCCCAACCGGTGGTACGCGTACCCTAAGGGGTACGCGAGACCCTTGCAAGGGGTACGCGAAGGGGTACTCACAAACTGGCTGGTCATTTTTACCGACTGTTTTTCAAGAAAAGTACTGTTTTTACGAAAAATAGCGGCACTTCGCGCCGATCTGGCCGACCACTTTCAGGGGGAGGGGTGTTACCAACCCCTGCGTGACGCCTCTGATTATAAGCCCTAGTGATAGTCAATGAAATAATGTTGATTCCAAAACAAGCTAGCCCATTGCAAGTGATATTGTGATTAAGGTCGCGAATCAGGCTAACAAAAATATTCGCGATGCAGCTTGATGTCTGCTATGCATCTTGATGAAAGCACGGAAAACATCAAAACCAAACACAGAAACATGCTGACTGTACGCATGTATGCTTTATCATTTATGATCTTAGGTATCGCCTTTTCTCGGTCTGAAAAAGGAGGCACGCAACCTTTTGGAACCTTCGATTAGGGGTACGCGGTACGGAAAAGGTTGCGAACCACTGCTTTAAAAGTACGCTCTTGCTTTTCACTGGCAAGTTACGTAGTCTACTGACCTCCAAAATCCCCGTCTTTACAAAATCCTTGTGAATTACTTTGTTTGAATTTTTCGCTTTTCGGCGCTAGTCGTGATTTTTCTAGGTTCGCGGACAATAGTTGCGTTTTCAGATACCTTGATATCTGTTACCACGGTAACAGGATCTGCAATTCGTTTTTGCGGTTATCATGGTATTAATTAATGATTTTATTACTATCGTAATGTATAAATACACAAAAAATGGATTAGGAAAAATAAGGAAAAGCTACACAATACACAACACTACGTAATCAACAAGACATTATCAACTAATTCAGGAGTCTATACATATCGCTTGTCGGAGCAAGGTCTTCCCTGTACCGCAGTAAACGTTTCTGCACAGCAATTACGGGCTGGGCTACTCCGTACTTCCTTGATATGCTGGTGTTACTTGACTAAGGTGGAAGTCTCAACAGATATTTTGCAAACTTATAAAAAACACTTGCATAATGCATAATGCATCTGATATACGGTTGCTCTTCAAAAACGACAATTGCCGAAATTGCTCTTTTTGAAGTCATTCCAAAAGAACAAGACCAAAGGTGTCGATGGGGTCCCAAAAATCTAATATTTGATTCAGACAATTGGGTCTTGTCTTCGCCAGATCCAGTCTTCGCCAGGCTAATCATCAGAGAAAACCAAGTTCAGATATACCTCAATAAGCCATTTCTATTTTGACGATACTGACCAAGACTTCCTGCTTCAGGCTATACTTCTGCCAAGTTTCCGTAACTCAGAAGCGAATCCAGCGTATCTCCTTATCCCTATAAGAAAATGGTTTTCACCATCGTGTTCAGCATATCCTTTTACCCTCCAAATCGAATATTTAATCAACTTCAAATGAAACTTTTACTTTTAACCAACTTTCCGGTTTTCGCCGGATTCTAGACAAAATACTTGTTCAGCAAGAAAAGGGTTTTCACCATGGTGTTCAGCATATCTTCTTACCCCTAAACCGAACATTTAATCAACTTAAATAAAACTTTTACTTTTAACCAACTTTCCGGTTTTTGCCGGATTCCGGAGGAACTACTTGTCCGGCGAGAAAATGGTTTTCACTATCGTGCTCAGAATGCCTTCTTACCCCATAATCGACTATAACATTAGCTGTTTACAGATATTTTGTTTGTCCCTTAATTTGAACCCCCACCCCTAGATGTAGGGCTACATAGCCCATCTACGAAATTGACCTTACCCTTGACCCAATGAATACTCACACCAAGTTTCATCAAGATATCTCATTCCCTTCGAGAGTTATCGTCCTTACAGACAGACGGACATTTTTGCGATGTCATGGGTATCCCTCCACTTACGTTTTGGGATCCCAGAAACTGATATTCAGTCACATCACTAAGTGCCAAACTTCTTTCCCACCAGTTCGACAAAAATTGATGACAATAAGATGACATTTTCAGATAGCACGATAGTTGCCACGGTCGGACCGTGACATCTGAATATCAGATACCACGATAACTGCAAAAACGACTTTAGACCGTGGTTTCAGTTACCATGGGATCTGTAAAAACACAACTAACGTTGCGAAAAATATTTTTGTCCAGCCGCCGCTTCGGAAGGCTGGATAGAGTGGTCAAGCGCTAACAAGAAATTCGCTAATTTCACGTGAAAAGTGGTGATATTTTTGAAAAACGATACTTGTGTGCCATTTCGTCGTGGAAGATCATTTCTAGTAAGAGTTGTGCCTTAAAGGCTCGCGGGGTGCACGTGCCGATCTACAATGCCCTCGGTCGAGAGCGCGATGCCTGGTTGGGGGCAAACCAGCTGATGCTTCCCCTGATCTACCCTAGGTGTCTACCCGTGATCCAGCTAGGGCTGCGTTCGATTTACCCTTGTGTCGGTCCAGTCTCAGTCCTGTCAGCCAAATGTCGTTTTATAACTGCCTTGTCCGCTTAATGCCGTTTTATATCCTGTCAGCTGACAGTTGTCAGTGCCATGTCAGACGTGAATGATGACATGATCTCGGAGCAAGTTCCGGTCCTGTCTCGGGTTGATTTCTCAACTGCGTTTTATTTAGAGAGAGAGATAAGTTTATTTAGACAACATCGTAGCCGACAGCTAATTTGCGTTGCTTCACAAATAACAAACTAACATAAAAAAAAGGAAAATGTCACTCGGCTTTGTTTAGCAAATCCATAAAAAATGGTACAAACGAATTTGCTTGGCGGTTCGTTCGCGAAGCTACTGGAACCAGTTTATCTTGGTGACGCGTACGGTTGTTGTGCAGTGAGTGGTAAGATGTCTCGATGCGGGGTTTAGAGAGAAGAAACTTCCCAAACCTCAGGATAATCTGCTCGTATCTTTGGGCCAACGTGGGGAGATCGAGTGACAAGCGCTTCACCATCAGATAGCTATCCTTATTTGTGATGCGTGTCCGTTGAGTCGTTCACCTGACAGACCAAATAAAACGGCTTTAAGCCGTGACAATCAGGAGACAAGACAGAGACAAGGAGGACTGAAATCGAACGCAGCTTAGGTCGTATCCGGTTAGTCTTACAGGACTTATTTCCTTCGATTGTCGAGCGCCTCGACGGGGATAACGCTGACTGGGTTCGGAGTCCGGATACAAACATTGACAACTTTATCCCAATCTAATCTTCAGCTTGTCAATCCACCATCTTTGTTCAAAATCTGGGCGAGACAAGAGTTGCGTTTTTGCAGAAACCATGGTATCTGATACAACCGTCTAAAGTCGTTTTTGCAGTTATCGTGGTATCTGGACAGTTATCGTGGTATCAGATATTCGGATACTACGGTCCGACCATGGTGACTGGTCGTGGTATCTGAAAAGTCGTCTCACTTTCATCAAATTTGTCAGATTGGCGAGAAAGAAGTTTAGCACTTAGTGATGTAACTGGATATCTGTTTTTCTTTTGGGATGACTTCGAAAAGTGCAATTTCGGCAACAGTCGTTTTTGCAGAGCACCGTGTATCAGATACCACGATAGCTGCAAAAACGACTAATTGCAGATCCAGTTTATCTTGGTAACAAATACCAGGCTATCAGCAAAATCGCAGCTAAAGTTTCATGCATTAAACATTTGTGTCCTCGACAGCTACCCGGAAACAGAAAACAAAAAAGAAAGAAGGCCTCCAAAATTCTAGCTAACATTAATGGTTTAACAGTTTCAGATCTAAAAATTGTAAATCTGCTCATTACTAATTATTCACAAATGATTTTCACCGTTCCTGGTACTGAGGGACAAGCGATGAGCCACGGGGTTAGAGACTCTGCAATAAAGAACTGAAGGAAGTGACTGTAGTCGCGGTTTTGTCCTAATATTTTTATACTCTTTTTTTTTTTTTTCAATCAAGTTTATTTTCCAAATAGCTTAGAGCTAGAAGAGGAATAGGATATTTATCTTAGGTATGAAATAGAGATAAAAGTTTGTTTTAAACAGAAACAGCTTATTTTGAGCACGTCTTTAATTAGTATATTTTATCCGTTCTTCATTATGTCTGAACTTCTAGTGTGCAAAACTGGACATGGAAACACTCACGCTAGCCCGTTACGTTTTGGAAAGTTCGTTGATGGAATACGAGCTTGTTACGGAGTCTGAATCTCTGTTGGCAGCTGGGAGCCTACTCTTAGCCCTTAGGATGAAAAATATCAGTGGATGGACCCCAACCCTGGAATATTACTCAGGTATGATCAGTTAATCTACCATACCCAATACAGTAGAGGTATACCCATTTGAGCATAGCCTAACAGTTACAGGTCGCTGAGTACATTAAAACTTAAACCGAGCCACTTTTACTGCAAAATACTTGCTGAAAACATTTTTTTTTTTTAATCGGAAGTCTGCTAAACTTGATATGTGCTAGAATTCCCCTCTGTTTCTTCTTTCAAATATTGCACTCTTTGATTCGCGGCGTGAATTTTCACCAACAAGATGGCGTTTAAACTGAATAGCAGACAGTTCAAGAAGAAGTATTTTTTAAAAGCCATCAGTAATACAAAAAAATAGCATTTCAGCCTTTGTTCGTGTCAGAAAAAGTCGAAAGAGTTAGCCGTTGGCTGATATGAATACAGTACAATAATAAGATACAAAGCAAGAGAAATGAAGGAAGGATTTATGAGGCGCGGCCCAAGGGCGTCCGTGCAGTAGTATAAAGTTTGTTAGTTTTCGATTCCGTTCGAAAGTTTTTAAACAAGAAACAAAATCAAGGTGGTGAAACATTTGGAGAAGTTTTCAAATGAACGTACAATTTTTACAATTCAATTACAATTTATTTACTCCCCAAATTCTGATAGCACAAAATGCACGGGATTGTCAAATTACAATTTTGTTAATTCAGATTAAAATTGCGGATAAAATAAGGCACAAATGAGTTCAAATAGCGTTTAGTGCTATGAGGGGGCTGGTTCATTAGCTGAGCTTTCTTAGCTGCCCTTGAGATACTCCTTGTGTGGCGAGTATCCATTCTTTTTTCATCTTCGGGTGTCAGGATCTCACGGTGCATTTCCGAGGCAAGGCAGTCCGAATTTCATTGTGAGATCGTGCAGACGCGACGCCAGGGTTTTCATCCCTAATTCTTCCAGTGCTTGTTGATAGGATTTGTAGTTGTTGTACTGCACTTAGAATTATCCTCATTCAACAGTTAGACTTTTGTCCATAATTTTATTATTTTAGTAAACAAGAAAATATGTATGGATTTAAAAATTATGTGTCTATAAATATATGGACGAACGTCTAATAGGCAATGAATGTAATTTCTGATTCCTGGCTGCCTAGGGGGGATTGCCTTAAATCAGGAAGGGAATGGAACGCGAGAAAAGCAGGAAGGCATACTAAAACCAGGAAGGGCATACTAAAGCGAGGAAGGACATACTAAAACGAGGAAGGACATACTAAAACGAGGAAGGCTGTCGCCAGAATTCGTCGCGCATGCCTAAATCGTAGTATATTTAGGCATAGTATATACGTCGTGACGTAGTATATACGTCAACAGAAAACCAAAACAAAAAGTGTCGTATTAGAGAAGGAGCCCCCCCCCCCCCCCCCACACACATATTGTCAGTATTCCATTATCGGACATGTCCAGGCGTGCTGGTAAAAATTTGGAAAGTAAAAGATATTTGTAGGAGAAGTCATATAGAGGCGAGTGGCGACAGGTGGTTATATTTCACTCTCTTGTCTAGGGAAAGTTTAATCGAAAAGGGCTGAGATAGGGCAATTTAGTTACCCATCACTTATTTACTAGAAGAGACATGAATACCCGATGAAAATGCGTTACTCGGAGCTCCGGTGTTCACGAATGATCAGTTCTCATCCAGGGGTGGCCCGAAGCACTCAGGCCAGGGGGGGGTGAGACCCCTCATTTCAACGACTCATGGATCGTAATATACGACTCGCAGGTACCAACAAAAATGAACTGTTGCGACTATGCTGAAATGGTGCACATTCCCCACCAACAAATAATAGAGCCGGTGTAAAACTAGCTGCAATGCATCAGCTGAAATTATTCTTGTAATCAAAATTTTTGTATACATAGCTTCATAGCCTCAGCTTTACATTTCAACTTTCGTATAAGAGGAAAGCTTTCAATGCCTGTACCCGGGACAAATTAAAGCATGCGCCGCAGGCGAATTTTTTTTAATCTGCCTTTGTCTAGACAGATTCTAGCCAGCCTTTATTGTGTTTCAAATCTAAAAAGTTCCAAGCCTAATCGCCAAGTAAACGACACACCGTTCCTCTAAGTAGAGAATACTATGAAATGTGCCACAGGCGAAATTTTGTGAAACGCTGAGGAGACCGTCTTTTTGAAATCCCATTGAAAAGGAAAAAAACAGCTTTGAAATAACAAATCTGACCGTTGAAAAAAAGTGACAGAATAGTGGCCACAGAAAACAAAGTAGATTTGTTCCGTATTAAAGAAAAAAAAGTAGTTCCTGAAAAAAATCCCGATTTATGGACGTAAGCCGAGGAGCAGAGCGTCATTTTGCGACCCCAATGAAAAATTAAGAATATATATGAAATCACGCCTCGGTCCATCGAAAAAGTGACAAAATAAAGCCCATAAAAAAGAAAGTAGATTTGCTCCGAACTAATAGCAAAAAAAATAATTTTCACGTTCAGAACACACTTCCTCAGAAACGAAACGAGGAAAACAGATTTGCCAGTGCGTTAAAAAAAAAAAATATGGATTTACGGACGTAACGAACTTTTGGTCTTGGCCTGACAGGAGTTTACAGATATAGAAAAAGACGCCAGGTTCGCCGACGAGACTTGAGTTGCGTTTTTTCCGGGTGATTTGATGTACTTCTGTTTCATAACGAAAGTACCGTGTACCATTTTATTTGTCACTCGACACACTGTACTTTCATGCCGAAAAGTAAAGCAGGTAAAGCTACAGTGAGTTACATCTGAAGAATTGCAACTTAAAACTGGTTTGCAGAATTTGATTCTACGCGACAGAAGATGCTATATACACAGCAAATGAAGACGAAAAGTTCGCTTTTAGGATATCTTAAACAATAAAAGAGATCATTTTCGAGTTGTATGAGTGTCCTGAATTTTACGAAGTCTTTTCAGATGTGCTTTAACACTAGCATACAGGGGCGTCCCGTAGGGGAGGGGGGGGATGCACCCCCCCTCTCCCCCGATGTTGTCGGCTAGCCGGTAAAAAATAGATTTTCCGTAAAAAAATCTATTCTTTTAAAAACGGTCGGTTTTCTTTAAATCAGTCGATTTTTCCGCCAAAAAAGACGGTAAAAATTACCAGCCAGTTGGTAAATACCTTGCTCCTCCCATATTTGATAGTGCTATGATTCGCAGTCAGCAGTAATACATACGATTCGCAGTCAGCTTTGGCTGAACGAATATTTTTGCTCCTCTCCCCCCCCCCCCCCCCCGAACATGTTGATAGTAACGCCTCTGCTAGCATAGAGGCCAAAGATTTACCTCCCTACTAGAATGAGCTATTCCAGCGTCTGCGGAACCCCTCCTGTCCTGGGAAACGAATTTCGGGTGAAGCGTTGTTCCTACCTAGCTCAACCTCTCTTTGTAATCGACATTTTTCGATCTGTTCTGGGCACACTTGTTTCGCGGGTTTCCGGTCATTTGATTTCTGATGGCTTTTCCGTTATGTTTAAAAATTCTATTCCTTCTTTTTTCACTTATAGCCAAAGATGACCAAAAATCAATGCACATAACCTTGTCTCTCGCTTTTGGTCTATAAGGTATTTCAATGTTACCAGTCAGACTTCACTTTAACAACTAACCTATTGTAATTTTGACAGGCTAAAATCTGAAAGACCGAAGTTAAGCAGATCCAAATCCCATGGGAGTAGAACAGGTAGCCGCATTGCTGCCCCCATGAATCATGTCTGTGAGCTATCGGGTTACAAAACCTGGTTTAAACGACTTCTTCGGGGACTGGCTTACGACTGAAGCTGTGCAGAGACAAAATTTAAAAAAAAAATTTAAAGGACTCGGATTATTTTGTATTCAAATGAATGCCCGGGACCTCGGCGAGGGCAAAATAAACGACTGAGACAGCTTAGCAAAAGGCCAAAATAAACGACTGATACGACTTAACAGAAGGCAGGGGGGGGTGAGTCACCCCCCCTCACCCCCCCTTCGGGCCACCCCTGTTCTCATCTAGTGAATTTCTCTGTTGGACCTGTGGGAGCTCTGTGTGTTTGTACCTGTGTTGTCTGCTTGACGAAAACGATTTACGAAAAATAAGCAGGGAGCTCATCTTCAGCGAGCTGATTACAAGCCTGTGAAAAGCCGCTTTTGTATTTAGATTTAAATTTTGCGCGTCATAATATACTTATGCGTCGAGAGGACGGACGTAGTCAAGGCCGTATCCAGGGGGGGTAGGGGGTTAACCCCCCCCCCCCCCCCCCCGAAACATACAAAAATATTCCTTTTAATAATCTTTTCCCTCTGATCTGTGTCTCTTTTGTACTTTTTTGTCCGACCCGCAGGCACCCCCCCCCCCTCCCGAAATAAAATCCTGGATACGGGCCTGGCCGTAGTTATTCTGAACGTCATCCTAGATTAAATACTGGAAAGAAAAATTCCCGTACCAATAGTAAAATATCGTACAATCCAAATAACGCAAAAATGGTAATGGTAACAAAATGGTGCAAAAATAGGTTGGCTTTTCAGTTAAATTTTGGGTGCTTGCAGTCTTTTCTTCATTTTCAAGTGTGTCATTGAAAGTTCACATCAGTAGTATCGACGATTTCGAGGATGGAAGCTGTCAACATTCCCAAAAATTTATATTTAAACAATGCAGAAAACGGATACGTCAGCTACGATGCTTTAGCAGCGATATTTCGGCCCTTCTTGGCAAGGGTCCTCGTCAGGCTGTCGAACTTCATGGACAATATTGAGGAGGTCGTCCTTCCCCAACGTTGTCCATGAAGTTGTATGTATGGCTCCGTTCTAGTGACGAAATAAATTGGTGGAAACCAAACCTTAGCTTATTATCTTCGGCACGTGACGTTTTCGTGACGTCATGAAATTAATAGGGAAATCGATTAATGTTGCAGAATATATATTTGTATATATGTATATATAGAGCCGAGCGGCCGGCGAGGCGCCGGACGCCATTCCAGTTATAAACCGTTCTAGGAATTAACAATCAGGTCCGTCAGTAAATGGAAAGTATTGACTTTTCGTGTGACGTCACGAGCCGTAGGTAATCGGCTAAAGTTTAGTCAACACCAATAAATACAGCACGATATTAATCCACAGCCACAAATGGATCAGTAAGACCGTACAGTCGCGTAAGTTTGTGGTTTCGAACCAAAATGCGGAACTAGTAGGCAAGGCCGTATCCGGGGGGGGGGGGTTGAACCCCCTTCCCCCCCCCCCCAGACATACAATAATAAGGATTTTTATAGGCTTTTCCCTCTGATCTATGTTTTTTTTTGTGCTTTTCTGTCCGACCAGCAGGCAACCCCCCCCCCCTGAAACGCACCCCCCCCCCCCACCCCCCGAAATAAATTCCGATTGCTACTAGGTATTCCGGTCTACAAAGTACCAATAGTTTGCGGATTTTTGGGATCCCAAAACGTAAGTGGAGTCATCGACATGACATCGCAAAAGTTGTCCGTCTGTCCGTCCGTCTGTAAGCACGATAACTCTCGAAGGGAATGAGATATTTTGATGAAACTTGGTGTGAGGGTTCGTTGGGTCGTCGGACCAGTCAAGTTCGTAGATGGGCTTTGTAGCTCTACATTTAGGGGTGGGGGAGGGGATTCAAATTAAGGGACAAACAAAATGTTTTGAAACAGCTAATGCGATAGTCGATTATGGGGTAAGAAGACATGCTGAACACGATGGTGAAAACCATTTTGTCATCGGACAAGTAGTTCGCCCGGAATCCGGCCAAAACCGGAAAGTTTGTTGAAAGTAAAAGTTTTATTGGAATTTGATTAGATGTTCGATTTACAGGGTGGGGAATGTGGTCCACCAGTCTCTTTCGCGGAACACACCAGTCTCACTGTTTTGAACCATCAGTCTCAGAAAAATGGCGCCGGGAACCACCAGTCTCGGAAACGAGACCAACAGTCTCAAATTCAGACCAACAGTCTCATCTAATTTCCAGTTTTTTTAGAGTAAAAAAGTGTTTTCTTTGTTTTTCTCTGTCAGTCCCTTGAATTACGCGCTTGTGTCAGCATGACAGGTAGAGTGAAGCTTGAGCTTTCCATACAAGTATTTATCTTTGCTATTGGCTTGGTACTTCTCAGTGAGTAGGGCTCTGAAAAAGCAAACAAATTTATTTTTTTGTTTTCTGTGTTGTTTAATAGAATTCTGCTACTCTGCCAACTACTGCAGATAAAGTGAAGCTCTGGGCTTTCAAACGATATATTATTCACTGTTACTGGATTACCAAGTGTCATATTGTGTTGCTCTGAAAAATTGTTTTGGTGAGCAAATGTAATTTCTGGTTTGTCTCTGCGATTTCTTGGGATTTTCTAACTTTACCACCAGTTTTGGTAGATTTAAGCATGGACTTTCCACAGATACGCGTATCTCTGATATTGGCTTAGTCAGTTTCTTGCTGGTGTCCTCTGATAAACTCATTAGTTGTGTTTTTTTAACTGACCTGCTTGACCCTGTTGAATGTTTTGTTGTCTCACTATTCAGTTCACCTGACTGCCTGGTCCGGTACTAGTTCGTTCCATGCATTTTCCATGCTTAAAATACTATTCTGGGGCTGTCTCTACACAACTACAGTAAGCGGTCAAGTAACACTCAATGGAACCTATTATCACTCACCAGAGCTGCGTTTGATTCGCATTTCCAGTTGACTGATAGCGGTCAATTTGTCCAATCTATTGAGATTGTCGACTGAAAGTTGACTTTTGACAAACGAGAAGAAATGGTCTTCCATGGTTAACCGGTTAAACTACAGTAAGCGGTCAAGTAACACTCAATGAAACCTATTGTCGCTCACCAGAAATGCGTTCGATTTGCATTTCCAGTTGACTCAAATCATCACTTTGCAGTTTTATTTGGTATTCTCAGTTGACTGACAGCATTCGATTTATCCAGTCGACTGAAGTTGTCGATGAAAAGTTGACTTTTGACAACCAAGAAGAAATGGTCATTCGTTCCATGGTTAACCGGTTAAGCTACAGTAAGCGGTCAAGTAACGCTCAATGGAACTTGTTATCGCCCAACAGAGATGGGTTCGATTTGCTTTCCAGTTGACTTAAATCATCTTTTTCCTGTTTTATTTGCTATTCTCAGTTGACTGACAGCGTTCGATATATCCAGTCGACTGAAATTGTTGATTAAAAGTTTACTTTTGACAACCGAGAACAAATGGTCATTCATTCCATGGTTAACCGGTTAAGCTACAGTAAGCGGTCAAGTAACGCTCAATGGAACTTATTATCGCTCACCAGAGCCGTGTTCAATTTGCATTTCCAGTTAACTTAAATCATCATTTTGCAGTTTTATTTGCTATTCTCAGTTGACTGACAGCATTCTATATATCCAGTTGACTGAGATTGTCGAGTAAAAGTTGACTTTTGACAACTGAGAACAATTGGTCATTCATTCCAAGGTTAAGCGTAGGTTGAGAAAAAGATTGCGGATTCCAACCCACCGGGCACCTTTTACTGGTCATCTTAAATTGCGGCCATGAGGCCAACATTTTTTCATGTTCTAACAAATCTGGTGCTACAGAGTACGCTACCTACCCAATGATGGTAACAAAAAATAAAAAAAATAAGCTTATTCTTAATGTTTTACACTGGCTATAGAAGTCCTAGCTAAAAGTGTTCAAGTTAACCTACATGAACTAACGTAAAGTCACCCACTCTGGTAATTTTTGTTTTGTTGGTTTTGGTGATTCTTTTTTCACACACCATATGTTCTTTATTAGTCCTCCATGAATATACCTCTCACTCTTCTTCTAATTGTTGAAGTACTATCTCCTCTACAGATGTTGCTCTTGTTATAGGAACATACTGTTGTATGTTACAAACATACTGTTGTTTGTATGTTGAAGTGCTATAGATGGGTGCACGTATGAGACCTTCAAATTGAAGCGGCTACGTACAGCATCATCAAGGAGACAAGCAAAGGGTAATTTTAGTAATTGTCTAAATGTTATAGAACATGATTAGGTCGCTTTCTCATATTGTTTTAGTGATGTTCCCTTACCTTCTCCAGTTTCCACACCCTTGCCAAGAGCTAAATCGAACAATATGGATCAACTGAGAACAGCAAATAAAACAGTAAAATGATGATTTAAGTTAGTTGGAAATGCGAATAGAATGCAGCTCTGGGGAGTGATAATAGGTTCCATTGAGCGATACTTGACTGCTTACTGCAGTCTAGTACACTAGCCCCTTTTTAGGCACGGTGCTCAAACGTCTAGCACCATGCCTGGGTGCTAGACGTTCAAGCACTGTACCTTGGATTTCATGTATGGTGCATGGATTTCAGTATACAGTGCATACATCAAAAACACAGTTTCTGTCATAACAAATGAGCACCAGCTCGGACAGGGCTGAATTTACTACCATGAATTAGAGAAATCAAAGACAATCCTTTATATGTTTTTCACAACAAAAACAAAAGGGCTCAGCTGATGACAGATGTGAAAAACCTCATTTGCTTTTCTACATAGTCAAGGGTTTTGCATGCAAAGTGTCCTGTGCCTCAGCCTTTTCTACCTAGCAACCAACCAGAATATTGGCTCTTGGGGAATAGATAGGGAAAATACATGGAAAATAGATAGGGTGCTGTTAGGTTTTTCATCTCCATTATGATTAGAGCCCTTTGTTTTGGTTGTGAAAAATATATAAAGGATTGTCTTTGATTTCTCTAATTCATAGTAGTAATTTCAGCCCTGTCCGAGCCGGTGCTCAGTTGTGATGACAGAAACTGTGTTTTTGATGTATGCACTGTATACTGAAATCCATGCACCATACATGAAATCCAAGGTACAGTGCTTGAACGTCTAGCACCCAAGCATGGTGCTAGACGTTTGAGCACCGTACCTGAAATGGGGCTAGTGTACTAGACTGGCTTACTGTAGGTTAACCGGTTAACCATGCAATGATTTACCATTTTATCTCGATCGTCAAATTTTAACTTTTGGTGATTCTCTTTCACATACCATATGTTCTTTACTAGTCCTCCATGAATATTCCTCTCACTCTTTTCCTAATTGTTGATCTCCTCTACAGATGTTGCTCTTGATACAGGAACGTACTATTGTATGTTACAAACATACTATTGTTTTGTTTGTTGAAGTACTATAGATGGGTGCACGTAAGAGGTCTCTTCATGAGACCCTCAAATTGAAGCGGCTAGGTACAGCATCATCAAGGAGACAAGCAAAGGGTAATTTTAGTAATTGTCTAAATGTTATAGAACATGATTAGGTCGCTCTGTCATATTAATTTAGTGATTCCCTTACCTTCTTGAGTTTCCACACCCTTGCCAAGAGCTAAATCGAACAATATGAATCAACTGAGAACAGCAAATTAAACAGTAAAATGATGATTTAAGTTAGCTGGAAATCCGAATAGAATGCAGCTCTGGTGAGTGATAATAGGTTCCATTGAGCGATACTTAACTGCTTACTGTAGGTTAACCGGTTAACCATGGAAGGAATTACCATTTTATCTCGAACGTCAAAAGTCAACTTTTTGGTGATACTTTTTTCACATACCATATGTTTTACTAGTCCTCCATGAATATTCCTCTCACTCTTTTTCTAATTGTTGAAGTACTATCTCCTCTACAGATGTTGCTCTTGTTATAGGAACATACTATTGTATGTTACAGACATACTATTGTTTGTAGGTTGAAGTACTATAGATTGGTCCACGTAAGAGGTCTCTTCATGAGACCCTCAAATTGAAGCTGCTACGTACAGCATCATCAAGGAGACAAGCAAAGGGTAATTTTAGTAATTGTCTAAATGTTATAGAACATGATTAGGTTGCTTTGTCATATTGTTTTAGTGATGTTCCCTTACCTTCTTGAGTTTCCACACCCTTGCCAAAAGCTAAATCGAACAATATGAATCAACTGAGAACACCAAATAACAGAGTAAAATGATGATTAAAGTTAGCTGGACATGCAATTAGAATGCAGCTCTGGTGAGTGCTAATAGGTTCCATTGAGCGATACTTGACTGCTTACTGTAGGCTAACCGGTTAACCATGGAATGAATTACCATTTTATCTCGATCGGCAAAAGTCAACTTTTTGTTGACAATCTGAGTCGACTGGATAAATTGAATGCTAACTGAGAATAGCAAATAAAACAGCAAAAAGATTATTTCAGTCAACTGGAAATGCAAATCAAACGCAGCTCTGGTGAGCGATAAAATGTTCCATTGAGCAATACTTGACCGCTTACTGTTGGTTAACCGGTTATCGGTGGAACCAATGACCGTTTGTTGTCAGTCGTCCAAAGTCAACTTTTAGTGGACAATCTCAATAGATTGGATAAATTGAACGCTATTAGTCAACTGAGAATAGCAAACAAAAGCAAAATGATAACTTAAGTCAACTGGAAATGCGAATTAAACACAGCTCTGGTGGGCGATAATAGCTTCCATTGAGTGTTACTGACCGCTTACTGTAGTTGTGTAGAGACAGCCCCAAAATAGTATTTTAAGCATGGAAAATGCATGGAACGAACTAGTACCGGACCAGGCAGTCAGGTGAACTGAATGGCGAGACAACAAAAGATTCAACAGGGTCTAGCAGGTCAGTTAAAAAAAACACAGCTAATGAGTTTATCAAAGGACACCACAGTCTAGTACACTAGCCCCTTTTCACGCACGGTGCTCAAACGTCTAGCACCATGCCTGGGTGCTAGACGTTCAAGCACTGTACCTTGGATTTCATGTATGGTGCATGGATTTCAGTATACAGTGCATACATCAAAAACACAGTTTCTGTCTTGACAACTGAGCACCAGCTCGGACAGGGCTGAAATTGCTACCATGAATTAGAGAAATCAAAGACAATCCTTTACATATTTTTCACAACAAAAACAAAAAGGCTTGGCTGATGACAGATGTGAAAAACCTCATTTCCTTTTCTACATAGTCAAGGGTTTTGCATATAAAGTGTCCTGTGCCTCAGCTTTTTCTACCTAGCAGCCGACCAGAATATTGGCTCTTGGGGAATAGATAGGGAAAATACATGGAAAATAGATAGGGTGCTGTTAGGTTTTCATCTCTATCATCATTAGAGCCCTTTTGTTTTTGTTGTGAAAAATATGTAAAGGATTGTCTTTGATTTCTCTAATTCATAGTAGTAATTTCAGCCCTGTCCGAGCCGGTGCTCAGTTGTGATGACAGAAAATGTGTTTTTTCTGTATGCACTGTATACTGAAATCCATGCACCATACATGAAATCCAAGGTACAGTGCTTGAACGTATAGCACCCAGGCATGGTGCTAGACGTTTGAGCACCGTGCCTGAAAGGGGGCTAGTGTACTAGACTGGGACACCAGCAAGAAACTGACTAAGCCAATATCAGAGATACACGTATCTGTGGAAAGTCCATGCTTAAATCTACCAAAACTGGTTGTAAAGTTAGAAAATCCCAAGAAAGACAATCTGAGTTGACTGGAAAATTGAATGTTAACTGAGAATAGCAAATAAAACAGCAAAAAGGTTATTTCAGTCAACTGGAAATGCAAATCAAACGCAGCTCTGGTGAGCGATAAAATGTTCCATTGAGCGATACTTGATCACTTACTGTTGGTTAACCGGTTATCCATGGAACGAATGACCATTTGTTGTCGGTCGTCCAAAGTCAACTTTTAGTGGACAATGTCAGTCGACTGGATAAATAGAACCTATCAGTCAACTGAGAATAGGAAATAAAACTGCAAAATGACGATTTAAGTTAACTGGAAACGAGAATCAAATGCAGCTCTAGTGAGAGATAAAATGTTCCATTGAGCGATACTTGACCGCTTACTTTAACCGGTTATCCATGGAACAAATGACCGTTTGTTCTCTGTTGTCAAAAGTCACCTTTACTCGTCAGTGTCAAAAGTCACCTTGTCAGTCGACTGGATAAATTGAACGCTATCAGTCAACTGAGAATAGCAAATGAAACAGCAAAATGATGATTTCAGCCGACAGGAAATGCGGACCGAACCCAGCTCTGGTGAGCAATGATAGGTACATTGAGCGTTACTTGACCGCTTACTGTAGCTTAACCGCTTAACCATGGAACGAATGACCATTTATTCTCGGTCGTCAAAAGTCAAATTTTAGTCCAAAATCTCAGTCGACTGGATAAATCGAACGCTATCAGTCAATGCAAATCAAACGCAGCTCTGGTGAGCGATAATAGGTTCCATTGAGCGATACTTGACCGCTTGCTGTAGTTGTGTAGAGACAGCCTCAGAATAGTATTTTAAGCATGGAAAATGCATGGAAAAAGAATGGAACAAACTAATACCGGACCAGTCAGTCAGGTGAACTGAACAGTGAGGCGACAAAACATTCAACAGTATCAAGCAGGGCAGTTAAAAAAAAATAGCTAATGAGTTTACCGTAGGAACCCAGCAACAAACTGACTGAGCCAGTATCAGAGAGACATGGATCTGTGGAAAACTCATGCTTAAATCTACCAAAACTGGTCGCAAAGTTGGAAAATTCCAAGAAATCGCATAGACAGACTAGAAATTACATTTGTTTACCAAAACAGTTTTTTCAAAGCCACCCAATGTGACACTTGGTAATCCAGTAACATTGAATCATATATCGTTTGAAAGCCCAGGCTTCACTTTACCTGTTGTAGTTGGCAGAGTAGCAGAATTCTATTAAACAGCACAGAAAACAAAAAAATAAATTTGTTTGCTTTTTGAGAGCCCTACTCACTGAGAAGTACCAAGCCAATAGCAGAGATGAATACATGTGTTGAAAGCCCAAGCTTCACTCTACCTGTAGTGCTGACACAAGCGCGTAATTTAAGGGACTGACAGAGAAAAACAAAGAAAACACTTTTTTACTTTAAAAAAATTGGGAATTAGATGAGACTGTTGGTCTGAATTTGAGACTGTTGGTCTCGTTTCCGAGACTGCTGGTTCCCGGCGCCATTTTTATGAGACTGGTGGTCCGAAACAGTGAGACTGGTGTGTTCGATTTTCAAAACGGCCGTGAGACTGGTGGACCACATTCCCCACCCTGATTTAGGGGTAGAAAGACATGCTGAAGACGATGGTGAAAATTATTTTCTCGACGGACAAGTATTTCGCCCGGAATCCGGCCCAAACCGGAAAGTTTGTTGAAAGTAAAAGTTTTATTTGAAACTGATTAGATGTTCGATTTAGGGGTAGGAAGACATGCTGAAGACGATGGTGAAAACTATTTTCTCGACGGACAAGTATTTCGCCCGGAATCCGGCCCAAACCGGAAAGTTTGTTGAAAGTAAAAGTTTTATTTGAAGTTGATTAGATGTTCGATTTGGAGGTAGGAAGACATGCTGAAGACGATGGTGAAAACTATTTTCTCGACGGACAAGTATTTCCACCGGAATCCTGCCCAAACCGGAAAGTTTGTCAAAATTAAAAGTTTTATTTGGAGTTGATTAGATGTTCGATTTAGGGCAAGAAGACATGCTGAACACTTATGTGAAAACAAGTTTCTACCCGGACATGTATAGTTCGTCCGGAATCCGGCCAAAACCGGAAAACTGTTGGAAGTCAAAGTTTTATTTCTAGTTGATTAGATAAGCGATTTAGGGGTAAGAAGAGATGCTGAGTCCCTGTATGACAATCATATTATACCAGGACATATAGTTCGACCGGAATCCGGCTGGAATCGGAAAATTTGTTATAAGCTAAATTTCTATTTGAAGTTGATTAGATGTTCATTACTGGGGAAAGAAGATACCCTGATTTCGTGTTTGAGCTTTCTTTTTTCGCCGGACAAGTAGTTCTGGAGTTCGGCCGGAACCGGGAAATTAGCAGATGATAGGGGTAAACACACATGCTGAATCCAAATCTGAACTTGGTTTTCTCAGGTGATTAGCTATTTTGCCTTAATCTGTTTCTGAATTTTAATTGTAAAAATGTTCAAGGAGTCTGGCGAAGACTGGATCTGGCTAAGACAAGACCCTGTTGTCTGGATCAGATATTGAATTTTTGGGATCCCATCGAAACCTTTGGTCTTGTTCTTAGAAAAGTCATACTCATACAAATTAACTTCCAGAAAAGAGCCAATGCTAGAATATGTAACGTTGACGATATGATCTAGCTGAAACATTCCTAGTATAACCTGTTTGAGTGCTAGCTCAGAGACACAAGCTGTTCTATTTGTCCTAAAATTCTCATGTTGACGTCTGATAGTTGTTTGTTCGTTTTTTATTGTAACGCTTTAGGCTAGGGTCTTATAAAAAAGAATTACAAAGAAATAAGAATTAGCGAAGCCTCGTTTTCTCATGCCACTGGCATGTCTGCCGCTTTTAAGCAAATTGAGTTTTTTTTGTATTTTTTCAATAAAACTGTACCTTATCTTACCTTAAAGCTAAGTATACAATTAGTCCTGCACGTGTTCGGTTCGGTAGATAGTAGAGTGGAGTAGATTTAATTTTAAAATGGCTTCCACAGCACAGATGGCGAATTTTCATGTGCAGGATACGAATCCGCACAGGAATACACGCCCGCAAAGAGGCACCGCCCCAGCCACGCGATCCACGGCAAGCCGTAACGGCTCGAGCTTCGAAGGTCCATCCGTTTAACCCCCTGGAGGATTTCACGCACTATTGAACTCTCTCTTCAAAATTATTTTCAATTTTCCCTCGCGGTACTTGTCCACTATCGGTCTCGTATCAATATTTAGCCTTAGATGGAGTTTACCACCTGCTTAGGGCTGCACGCTCAAGCAACCCGACTCTAAGGAGACTCCCATGGGCCTTCGAACACCAGTCCTAAGGGCCTGACACCCGCTTCGGGCAATCGAGCCACATTCATGAGGACTTTAGACTTGGTGAACTAGGGTTCAATTCTCGTCATCGTAGTCATTAACAAAGGCATCGTCAGATCAACGTTCAGTACCAAGTAATAAACCCAGGTAAGCTAGGAACGACAAGGGCTGGATCGATACTCGAATCACCTAAAGAAACTGTAGGTGTCTGAATGAAAAGAGGTATGAAGATCGAGGGGGCCGGCATTCAAACTCATTTGTTTGAATGTGTTGTCCTTCCCTCTCCCCACGTTCCTGACTGTATAAGGCCACAGAGGACGGCAGCACAACCAGTTCCTAAGATTCAGCCCATTCGCGCAGCTCATGTGCCATGCGAAAAAAAAAATTGTCCCCTCCTTTGTGAGTTTTTTCGTGAAATTTTAAGTAAAATCTTTTTCCTCTTTTCTGTGTTAATTATTGAAGCTTAGCGCTTGAATTTGTTGCAATTTTTTGTTGTGTATTTAATGAATATCTGACTATGTAAAAGCGCAATTATATATAATTATGTTTGACAAGAGAACGAATATTCGTTTTTTTGTGAATACCGTAAGGAATGTTTTTCGAATAATTAAGATTGGATTGTGGCACAGACCGGTAGGCTTGAACTCACTGATATTCTAAAGGGAGGAGTTTACTCTCAAATTTGTTATTTTTTGCTGGATATTTAAGGTGAGAAACGTCCGTTGATGGAAATGAAACAGGGAATGGTTTTCTTTTTAGGTTACAAACTCGATGACATCCGAGGGGTTACAAAGAACCTACTGGAGATGCTCAAACAGCCAGTTAAGGACAGTATAAAAACCATCAGAAGCAAATACTCCCACAAGTAAGTACCACTAATTATTGGTATGAATTTTTATATAATATGATATTTATTTTCCTTGAAAGCCCAAGGGCCATAACAAACAAACATAAATAAGTACATGTAAATACAAAAATAAACGGTCACACTACTATTTCACACTAAACCTCACTCAAACACTTTTCCCTGTGAAGACTGGCCACTCTGAGGAACCTCGCCAGGTTTCTTATACTAAGAAAATCTCTACTCCACATAATATTTAACAACCACTTCCTTCCATGAATCCCCCCCTTAAAGAATTCCTCCCTCACCGCAGATTGGACAAAATTAAGGACCGGATTTCTCCCTAACACTTCCGAAATACTTTCGGCTTTCACCAAGTGGCAAGCCATCTGCCCTCATATTTACCTTAATTACCTTAATTCGCACTTCGGAGCGAATTAAGATCAGTCTTGATCTGTCGAATCGCTCGGTCAATGATGATGTGATGATTGGTTAGGCATCAGATGCATCCCAGTTGTACTCCGAGGGCACATCATAGCGACTTTTGAAGGCTTCCTTGTTGGGTGCTGATACCGTGTCGTTGGTCAGGCTGTTCCATGTGTTGACAACTCGACGTGAGAAGAACTGTTGTCGGTGTCGGGTTCTGACAGATGGCTTAAACAGCTTCTTAGAGTGTCCCCTTCTATCTGCGCCAACGCTCTGGACAATGGGCATACAAATTGGGGGCTGTTCTGCGAGGCTGTGGCGGGATAGGGTAAACCCTCAAAAGTAACGGACTTTTCTACCAAAGTAGCTCCCCCACTCCGTCTGTAGCATCAGTTGAAGTAGACTTTTGTATATGCGTGGGCACATCAGTTGAAGTGGACATATGTACGTAAGTCTTTTTGCTCTGGATAGCATACGGAATGCCGTAGAGTACTAGTTGACTGTAACTGTCACTCAGGAGCTGGATGGTTTCGCGCACAAGTAAGTCTTTTTCTCTCAGCTTTTGTTTGAGTTCGTCTATTTCGGCTGTTTTCGACAAACATTTTAGACAGGGGGACATTTTTGATGACCGAGGGAAGGAACTCATATCGACTTGGAGGTCACCACTGTGTCGTATAGTCACTTCCGATTCAAAAGTGAGGTTTGCCGGGATAAGAGAAGACGGGACACTAATATTCAGCATCGACTGTTCATCGGGGTGATGGTGGTTTGTTGGGGGATGGGAGGAATGTCCTTCACCCTTACTAGCAGTGGACGTTACGAATGGGGTTGTACCTTTGGTGTCCCATTCGAATGTTCCTTGAAAAATTGCTGATCGGCAATCCTCGGATGTAAAAGTGGGTGGAATCGAATGGCCGCATCGCACTCCTCGCCATCTATCGCTCCTGATCGAAGCAACGTCTGGATTTTGTGAGATCAGCTTATGTGTCACAAGCATGTCAGCTCGCCGTCGTCGAAAAACAAGTGTAGTCAGTTTCAGCTCCTTCAGACGTTGTTCATAGGATTTATCTTTCATGTTTGTTGTTATCCTTGTGACTCTCCTTTGCACTCCTTCTACGAGCTTTACGTCACCCTTAAACCATGGTGATGCTAAGCACATTCCACAAATTAATTTCATTTCCTCTTTGTCTAGACCCGCTTTAAAATAAATTTCTTCACCCCAAATCTCTTTAGCATCTGCATACAAACTCAAGGATCAACCATCTCTTATCCTAGCTAACCAAACCTGGATTTCTTGGTCAATTAACTAATACTAACTTCTTTTGACACAAATACTAGCTCTCTCCCCGGACCCTCCCCTCTATTCCACATATGACCAAGCCCGCAACAGTCTAATATTGAACGAATTTGTAAAGCCCACGAATCGTGTGTGTTCATCCTTCAACGACTCAAGGTACGCATCTTTCAATAATCTTTCACCCGGCAATGTTAATATTTTTTCCCAATACTAAATCATTTTATTAATCTAATACTCTTCAGCGACCTTAGGCCTAAATCCCCCCCCCCCCCCTAACCACCAATCCATTAATTTGATTGCTTAGACCTAGTGTACTTTTAAAATAACTTAACTGTAACTGTTCTAACTTTCCCCCCTGACAAAAATAAAATATTTCGTCCGCATAATGGACTGCCGGCAACACTTTCATATTAAAAATATCCTTACATACCTTTAATTTACAAATCCTTCTTATATCACTTCTAAGTATCATATTGACACACCTTTACTAAATTCTACATGCTTCCCCATTTTCCCCTTTGCGCTGAACTTGCATCCAAGATATAACCATCCTCCTTCACCTTCAGATTTCCCACCATAAGTAAATACCACACTGTCTTTAGGTTTTCCTTCTTTCCTGAATACCACCACTACTGTTTTATCCGTGTTCAATTCTAATTTGCCCTTCTTGGCCCTTCAGGCTCAAAATGGAAAAATGAACTTGTGGGAAAACCATAAGTTTGTTTTTCCAACTCGAGCGGTTTTGAGCCTGAAGAGGACCCTTGCCAAGAAGGGCCAAAATATAGCTCTAATAAAATTCAGCTGACGTACCCGTTTTGCACTATCAAATATGATTTGCAGTCAGCTTGGGCTGAAGTAATATTTATCTTATTATTCATATTTCTTTTTGTTCGCGGAATAACATTGGGCATGTTAGTCTCATCGCCTAAAAAAAGCGTCAATCATGAAAATACTGATGATGATGATAATAATTTTCGTATCTGGCGGTCTGGAAAGCTCCGCTGGCTTACTGGCCTTATATTCTTGCGACGGGTTGTCGACAAAACGTCACCATTCGAAACGTACCCGACAAAACGTCACCACGACATAACGTCCCTGATAAAAACGTCCCCGGCTATAGATTTTTTTTCATCGCTGAGGGATAGCTAGGCCTTTGAGACTACTGATTGCGTCATCAGTTCAAACAAAAAATGTTTTTGGAATATAAACTTCTGAAAACCGCGATGGGTTGACTACTTCAGTATTTAACCGATACTCAAGAAACCAACCAAAGAGCTGCTCCCGGCTATAGCCATTTCTTAAAGGACCCCTGGCACTATTTACTCTTAAACTGATAGTATTTTAAAATATTTGAATACTTTGTGCTTGCAACAAAATACACACGGTTTTGGCTGTTTTAAGCCTTTTCCGAGACCCGTTGACTTGTAGCGAAGCCAGGGAAACAATTTACGTAACTGTTTTTTCTGAGGGAAAAGCTTCTCGTAGACAACCGTCGACAGCGTGATACACATCGAATTTAGTGTTTTCAGGTTTAGAAATATGTGTAATAATGGAAGTAGGTTGTATTAGTATTATAGGTAAGACAGGTTCTTTTAGGAAAGCGCAAAGATTTGGTGTTTTATCACTTACTTAATTGGTTTTTATTTTGTGTGTTAGTTTACGCTGCGATATAGCTGGTTGATCTCGCTTCTGTTCGATATTTAATTTGGTGATATTTGTTATCAAAAGATTTTATCAAAGGATCAAAACCATCTAACCTAGATTAACCATGTTTCTCTTCCTATATCGTTCCATCCAGGGGCGGTTTGAAGGGGGGGGGGTGACTCACCCCACCCCCCATGCTCCAGCGACTCTACTCTCAGTCGTATGTTTCGAGCTTGTCTGTATGACATGCAGGCAGTTACCAGACTTGAATTTCACCCACAAATCACGTTTTTTAGTTGCAAGGCTACGAAGGAATTCCTATTCGTATGTTTTCAGATTCACGGTTGTGTGTTCTGAGTTTTCCAGAATGAAAGTCGTATGTTTGAGCTTGCCAGAATGACTAGAGTGTTTGAGCTTGCCAGAATTACATCTACCGTGAATTTCGCCTGAAAAGACTCGTTTCTTGTCGTACGGTACTTTACGAAGGGATTTTCTAGTTGTAAATTAGAGACAGTCGTAAGCTTTGACCTTGCCAGATAAAGACAGACAAAGCATTTATCTAATCGTGAACTTTGCCTTCAAATGACCTGATTCTGGTCGTATTGTTCCATAGAGATTTTAGTAGTATGTTTTAAGTTTGTCAGATTCACAGTTCGTGTTCTCAGCTTGTCAGAATCAGTCGTATGGAACTTGCCAGAATGACATAAACCGCGAATTTTACCTGAAAATTGTACGTTTCTTCTCGTGTTTTAAGAGATTTTCTAGTAGTCTATTAGAGACAGTCGTAAGTTTTGAGCTTGCCATATGAGGCAGTCGTTACGTTACGGATTATCGTGTGTGTTTGAGCTTGTTAGAATGACAGTCATATGTTTCGAACTTGCCAGTGACATAAATGCCATCAGTCGTGATTTTAACTCTGTGGCGCTGGAAACAGGAGGATTTTCGAAAATTTTGCCTGCGGCGTCATGTTTCAACATTATCCTACCTGGTTTATGCAAAAATCTCCCTATCTTAAAAAGAAACAGGCACAACCCTCGGCCACAACCGCCGAGGGTTGTGCCTGATGATTGCACTATTTTTTGTGTAGTCTGATGATGATGATGATTTATTGATCCACCAAAATTGATGATAATAAGATAAATAACTATATAAATACACAAATCAAACAAACATTAGACCGAACTCTAATCCATTGGAACGACTAAAATAAACAACAACGCATGAAAATGGCGAAGGCAGATTAAACACCACAAACAATGTCTCAATTTAGAGTGGAAGTATATACTACCACGTACCAACTTCCTGGAAAATATCCCATTCTGTTTGCGAGTTATTGTGGCACTGTAGTAGGCAGACTTTAAAATGTTTCGCAAAACTTTACCCGGGCCGTCTTTCATAGTCGCCTAGTCGCTATCTGGTTGAATGGCCTGTAATTTAGGTGAGGTGTTAGGCCTATGATTTCAGCCACCTTAATGGCTAGAAATGCCAGAAAAGGGTCGGATTACAAAAAAATCGCCTGCGGCGCTGAGTTTAAATGTGTCTTAGGTCCATATGGTAAAAGCTGCTGCTTGGGGTCTTAGCCACGTTAAAAGCAAGAATTTGTGTGGGAAGTAGTCGAATAAAGGCCGATTTAACAAATGTTGCCTGCGTCTCTTTCGTAGACCTACCCTATTTCTATTTATGGTTGAAGTGTGTATGGTGTATGTGCAGTTTTAAGCTTGAGATTTGGAGTATAAGTTACATTAATAGGTAAGAGTCGTAAAGAAGTAGTTGAATTTTGCTCGGACTAAAAAAATTTCGCATGCGGCGCTCACTTTAGTTTGTCTTCAGTAGATATGTCATACTCTTGTACCGAGGCTTGTCTTCTCTCCAGCGAAATTTGATATGAACGGCATCGTCTAATTCCTGTTAGTCATTTGTTTATTATTTATTACTACAATGGTATTTTCCGTAGGCTAATGTTTTAGAACTTGTAACGTTAATGTTTCTTGAGCCTGCTGGTGCTCTGTTTTTAGCCAGTCGTATATTTTGAAGTCCTCACCCCCCCCCCCATGCCCAAGCCCTTCAAACCGCCCCTGGTTCGATCCGCTTTCGTTTCCTTGCTTCCCATGTCATTTTTAACCAGTATAACGGCACTACGCTTATTTTTGCTCTTTGAGCCACAGCGGGCTTCCCCTTTCTCTGAGGAGCATATTGGTGCTCCTCAGATTGTGCATGCTGCTTCAAACGACCTAGAACTGATCAGTTACGAGTCAATTGCAAGTTGCAAGGCATATTACACCACATATTTTAACTGAAAACAATAAATTTATGAAGCAACCGGTCCTATTTCCGATCTTTCCTGCTTATAAGGAATGTTGCCACATCTATAATGCACACTCTGGATTTGTTTTACCTCGATCATGCACCTGAAGATCGAGGCGAACTTAAAAATCTGTGCTTGGGACGTTTTGTCACGGGGACGTTTAGACACGGGTTTGACACTGGGACGTTTTGACACGGGGACGTTTTGTGATGGGGACGTTTCGTTGGTAAGCCCTTGCGACTGCGGCTAAAACTCAGCTTCACTTTCCGAGGCTATTCCGGCGCTTGGGTAGCCTACTTTGGAAAGTGACGTGGGAGGTGAATCTTCTCCATACGTGTAAAGTGAGTTCGGTAGGCAAGCGAGAAGTTGTAAAGCGCAATTTATTTCCGTTTGTTCACTCTTTGATTTTGGGAAACAAATCCACCAGAATTGCCCTAATAGGAGCACCAATTAATAAATATGGTCACGTTTTGGAAGTTCAAATGTGGATAGCCTCTTACTAAATGGACTGTCGTGGACTTTGTTTGATTGGCATGGAAGGATGGGGTAGCGAGGGTCTCAACAAGGTTTGATATTAACGACCTTGAAATTGAAAAAAAATGCCGACGTGACGGAATGTCTGCGTCATCTGGAGCCGAGAGTGACTCTGCATTTTCTTCGCTTTTGTCCATTCATTCTTCTCGGGCTCTGCCCGTACTTGGTTAACTCTTTAGTAGAGTGAGACTATCGTGATGTAATTTTGATTAAGATGGTTTCATGCGTAAATGAGTTAGTAACGGCGACATTGCGCAATTAGTGCAGTGACTTGGGTGAATTTAAGCTGCCTGGAAGGCGAGCTTACGTCTGCTCCTTCCTTGTACCAGGATGTCAGCACGGTAGCTTGAGTGGACACCTTCCGGTTTGGTAAAGGACCCGTCTTAGCTATAACTATTGATTCATTCTACTTGCGGTATTATTTCAGGCATTCTCATTACTGAGATTGTCCACTTGGGGTGTCGTTTTTATCCACCCTAATAGGACTACGTTGATTTTTGCATCTGGCTATTTTCGAACTCATCAGGTGCCGGCTTATTGCATTCGAGTAGCTCATTGGTCGGAAAGACCGGTTATGGAATATTTGTCCGTGTTTTTCATCAAATCTGATGGGACGTGCGTGGCTCTAATATCAGGGGACGGGCGCGCCGCCAAACAGCCGCCCAGTATCAAAAGAAGCCAGGTACTTTAAAATATTGGAACAGAAACTTTATCTACTGCTTTAAAGTTTAACTGAAAAGGGCTGGGATAGGCTTGAAGACCCACTGAAAATGCTTTACTTCGTTATTCCGCTATTCGCGAATGATCGATTTTCAAATAGTGGAATTGCCGTGTGATTTGTGGTACCTCTGTACGCTTGTATCTGTGTTGTATGCCATACTAGAAAGATTTGTAAAAAAAATTGTCCAGGCACTAGCAGTCTTCACCACACTCACCACTGCCAACTGAACAGCCGGGTCTGAATTGAGATTAAAATTTCCCGCGTCATAGTAGAATTTACGTTGTGGGGACAGCCGCAGATACTCTGAACGTCATAGCTAGAGCAGATAATGGAAAATAAAAATTCCTTAGCAGAATCCAAATTATTTAGCGTATTCAGTTAAATGACACAAAATAAGTTGGCTTCTCAGTCAAACTTTAAAGGTGTTAAATAAAGTGCAGAAAACGGGGGCAGGAGGCTTATCCAATCGGTAGGGAAGATGGTCGTGAAGACGGAAGAATTCTGACACCAGTTATTATTATTAACAAAAACTAAAAATCGTCGAATCCGGTTGGTAGACGTGTTATATAATAATATAATAATAATAATAATAATAATTTATTGGAAAAAGCCTAATACGGCCATACAACAGATTCCTGAAGTGCCAACAACAATTTATAACACTAATAATGAAACACAAACTATTTTCTTCTTGTCATTGCATTCAAGACGAAAGAAACTACCTCACGGATTACACTTTTATTTGTCGACTTTAAGATACCAGGGAAGAGAACACCACCAGCCATCCCAACTAAACCCAATGAAGGAAGCTATATTAACTTTTATATCCTTTGCAGGATATTCTTCGAAGTCGCTCTGACCCCTGCTCCCCCTACGTTGGACCTGTGAAACAACAGTTGTGTTTGTGTGCAATAGCTTAGACTTAGTGACGTGCACTGCAACAGTGAATGCACACAGTGTGAATGAGGATTGTGTGCTAGTGATCTCGAACAGAATCACAACGGTGATGGAATTTGTGAGTCGATAAAAGACACGAATAGAAGTAAGTACCGACAAGCCGACAGCACATCATAGACCCATTTAGCCCAGGAGAAAATTCCAATGGGTACAATATGACTACTTCGTATGGAATTGCCTGTATTTATTTATTTTGATTTAGAGTAGAAGTTGCTACTTTGGACGTCACCCAACTTTGAACGGCCGACTTTACCAAGACCAAACAGTAGCCGACGTCGAATAAAAATGAAGTCAAGCCAATAGCAGCAATTGTCTTTCTTTCGAATCTTTGTTTTGCATTACTTTCATGAAATTTCGAAGTAACCCAACAGAAAAACGAGAAGTTAAAAAAAAATTAAGGAAGCTGAAAGGGCCAGGCAGTGCCGTCTTGCTGGGCCAAATGGGTCTAGAACCCGTTGCCCCCCCCCCCCCCCCAGGGGACAAAAACTCATAGATGGCCTATGGTCCACCCTAAACAAAAACGGCACTAAACCCAGGTGCACTGTCAGAAGTATGATAACAGATAGCAAGTGGTTGTGCACCCTTGTGTAAAATATTTACTTGAATGGAAATTCTTTTATGACCCTTTTAATATCACGTTTCGCGAAGAGATAACAACTTACCGTAGTTACTACGCATGACGTCACGAATTCTGGCTTTTAGTCAAAGCTGGAACGACTTTTCTGTTTTCTAGCAGAATATCATGCCACGGGCGAATCCAACCAATCATGTTACAGAGATCCGTAGTTACTACGCTCCCGAGCGTGGTAAGCAAATAGTTACCATTAGTTACTATTTCGAGAAGGTTGGAACGGTCAGCGTAGTAACTTTTGGTGAGGTTGAACGGAAATAGTAATTAATAGTTACTATTTGTAGGAGGGTGGAACACGCTCTTAATAGGGTCATAACGGTTATATTAGTTGCGTTTTTTATCTGAATTCTCAGTTCTCGCTTCTCGTACAAATTACAGTTTTTGCTCGTCTCGCTTCTCCGTTCTCGCTTTTGACGAAAATACTGATTGAGTCGTCCGTTAAACCCTGCCCATACGGAAAAGTTGCATGTATTGATTTGTATTAGTATGGAATACTTTGACTTCAAAAGACTCCGACTGGGTTAATCAGCAGTAGTGTCCAGTAGCACCCTGTCTTGCTAATAGTAGCATGCAGTAGAATATAGTAACATGGCAACCGTGACATAGAAGCATGCAGTAGCATCGGTTTGTACTGCTTGCTACTTTTTCGTAAAACTTCATACTACTATTTTGAGATAAAATTTTCACTGGGTTTGTTGACCAGTCAGGAAGAAGATTCGAGAATTGACTAATGGAGCAACTTTCAAGCTTTCCCCGTCCTCGATTCTGACAAAAACGCAAAAAGGAGAATTGGCTTCATCTCAATAGTCATAAAACGTGAAATAGGAGAATTGAGAGGAAAATCGGGAGGAGAATTAAGATAAAAACGCAACTATTCTAAAGAAAGGTTTTAACAGCGGGATTGAAAATAAAGAAAGGTTTTAACAGCGGGATCAGCTGTTATGCAAAAAGCGGGTCATAAATAAATAAAATAAAATTGGCAGGTTTTTTTCTTTAAATGCTACCAAACTTGCCAAACGTTACCATGACAATGTGGTGACAGATTTACCGAAGTGTTCGAACAAACATACTGCCCCGTGTATGCTTCCTTCAGTACTCCTCTAGATTTTGGGACATTTTGGTTTAGTTTTTTGCATCTACTACAATCAAATGGGAGTGATAAGTTGAAGTTTGTTCCAGTGATATTCCGGACCTTTTTGGCAAGGGTCCTCTTCAGGCTGTAATTGGAACCTCGGCTGACATGCACAATTAGCGTCATCAAATATGCAAGACTTACTGCGGAAAAAAGCAAACGATTCAAAAAAAATACAATAGTTGCGTTTTTGCACATACCACGGTAGTTGGATCTGCGTTTTGTCGTTTTTGCAGCTACCGTGGTATCTGATACTATGGTTGCTTTGCAAAAACGACAATTGTCGAATTTCGCTTTTAGAAGTCATCCCAAAAGAAAAACGGATATCCACATACGTCACAAGTGACAAACTTCCTTTCCTACCTATTTGACGAAATCATAGGCTCTTGTGTTGGTGATGATGAAAGTGAGTTTTCAGATACCACGATCAGTTACCACGATAACAACAAATACTCCTTTGATCGTTCTATACCACGGTAAAAACGACTTTAGACCGTGGTATCAGATACCATGGTATCTGCAAACACGCAACTAGTGCGTGGCTTCAGTTTGATTTCTTATACCTAAATTCTAGTTTGCGCTCATTACTGTGCTTAAATGCTTGATAGTGTTGAATCATCTTGTTCTTCGGTGCCATTCAAAGTTGGATGAAGAAACGTCCGAAGTAATACACCGCTACCGTACAAAGCGGCGCATAATAGTTCGGTTAACTTCTGAGTAAGCGCGCTAGCGAGACTAGAGTACTGGATTCAGTTTCAATTCAGTTTTCAGCTTTTCAGATTTTTATTTAAAATATACGGTATTCTTTTTTTGTTAAAACCGTTAAAATATAGATAGCATAGCTTTAAAGCTTTCAAGGTTGCCGAATTATCGGTTATATTTAGTCGAAGTTCTGAAATGGGGAAAATTATCATTTCCTCGGGACAGAAAATTTGTTCATATCATTGCATGGACTAAAATTATTTCATCGCTTGGTGGTATGCTTGATTGAATGTAAGTGATTTAAGATGTCATACCTCAGATTTTCCTTCAGCCCAAGCTGACTGCGAATCGTATTTGACGGTGCAAGGATCCTCTTCAGGCTGGAAAATGGACTCTAATAAAATGTAGCTGATGTATCCGTTTTGCACCGTCAAAAATGTTATACCTCATTGTGGGACTTGGAAGAAAGCGGTTGAAAGCTGCTCCGATTCATGGCCTCTTCTACTCGAGTCCAGGTTTGATAAATAAAACAAATCCAAAAACCTGCAGCTTTTATACTTTTTTAGAAAATTTTCTGCTACTTAGCAGAGCCACTGAAGATCACCTGAAGAACTTGCCCTCTTTCCTTTTCTGGTCCTGGATTTTTAAAAACATTCTTGAGGATATATTTTTCGTGGTTTCAGTTGAGCCAGCACGAAAACAAGGAAAATAACAAACCACCTAAGCCCGTGTAAAAACCTGATAAACAAGCCTTTGAGTCCGTCTTTTAAACCTACCCGTAGGGTATTTTCCGTGGTTTTCATTTGGCCCTGCTCGAAAATACTAAATACCTGGTTCTTGTCATCTAATTTGAGATATGTGGAGTGTGGCTTGGCGATGCGACTTTGCCCGTCGGGGCTAGCATTCGTCTCCTTCAGCAGTCAGACATTAATCCTCCATTTGTGTGCGCAGTGCTCTAACAGTGGGGTACCATGCCCATAAGCAAGGGCACAGTACAGATCTGTTGAAATGAAAATTTGTTTTTCCAAAGAGATTATTATGTGGGTAGTGTGCTCCAGGGTTGGTACCCCAGTAAATGAGCACCGGTGCCCATACGGCACATCTAATTTGCCACAATATTCCGGATTCCAGTTTCCTCCACTCCCCCCAAGGTGCAAGGGCACAGTACTCCCGTGCAGTGTTGAAATAAAGATTCGTTTTTCAAAGGAGAGGTTATGGGGGTATTGTGCCCCAGGGTTGGTACCTCAGTATATGAGCACCGGTGCTGATACGGCATACCTAATGTGAAGAGCACTGTATGCCACAATTCCGGATTCCAATTCCCTCCACTCCCCCCAAAGTGCAAGGGCACAGTACTCCCGTACAATGCTGTTGAAATGAAAATTCGTTTTTCAAAAGAGATTTGTATGGGGATAGTATGCTCCAATGTTGGTACCCCAGTGTATGAGCACCTGTGCATATGAGCATGTCCTAATGTTGGGAGCATTGCAGTACACAACATTCTGGACTCAATTCCCTCCACTCCCCCCAAGGTGACCGGGTCGGGGAAATGACTACTTTGAAGTGAATCTGATCGTGTCTAATACGCCTGCCAAGTTTCGGTGTCCTAGTGTATCTGGAGGTACCGTAACTGGCCATCACTGAAATTCCGAAAAACTCCCTCCAACTCCCCTCACAGTACGTCGGTCCGGTTTGTTTCCGGATTCCGGTTGAGACCATTATCCCCTAAAATCAAGATTTGCAGATGACTGTGTGGCAATGTCGATTTGTCGGAAGTTATGGAAATGTGGTCTGTCAGTTTCTCCCAAAAACGCGATTAGTCCATTTAGTTTGCGAGGGGTTGCCCATTTTAGTGAACAGTTACCTCCGGCACCAGTTGCCACGTGTTACAACATAAAAATCAGTATGGAAGCAGAATCCCCCAGTCTATGGTCAGCACCGCTGATTTTGCCAGTTGCCGGGAAAGGGTGCAAAGCAGGTGCCGGGGAATTGGGAACCCCTCGAGAGCTTGTCCACGTAGGATGCGCAGGACTGTTGGCAACTTCTGTTGTCCCCCTGCGGAACGTTTTTAAAATCCAGACTGCCAAATGAAAGACGGCACTCCTTCAGAAGGTTTGGCTTGCCTTTAAAAGACATGTGCCTTTGTTCAGGCCATCTTTGATTCGTGCAGACAGGGATGTACAGGAAATTACAGTTTTGTACCTATATATTATAATCTTTTGATTTTTATTCAGTTTCATGTTTTTTTCAACTTCTTAGTCTCTGTCTCTACAGTATGATGATATCAAAGTTTTCATAATCCAGTATTCTTCTGTGTACATAGTGCTACCTATCTTTTTGTGTTGTATTTGACTCCATTTTAATAGTAAACTTTATGTACAAAATCAACTCGACAGTAGTGCAAGAGGTTTTTTTTTTACTTTTGGTGTCATTTATGGTGTTCACAGATATGGGATTTAAATCATTTAATTAAGTAGGTCGTTTATTTTTACGAAAATCTCGCAAATCTAATTGTCCAGTAAAAGTACGGTTTGACCCGGACAAAATTGCAACATAAACATTCTTAAGACCAAAATGTTCATAAAAAAGATGTTGAGCAACATATCCAAAATCTACCGAAATCGTCCGATAGGAAAATTTTCTGGGGCTTCTATCGGTAGAGCGGGTGAAAAATTAAGGGAAGAAAAATGTAAAGGTAAGAGGTAAAAAAGGTAAAGGTATCAGCACTAACCTTGACAGGCCAAGCTGGAGGTGCTGATCTCCGACTCTCGCCCCTCAGCCAGGAAGTGCAATGGGGGGTTGGGGGCCAGCCATCCTGTGCTTTCACACACCGTTCCTGTCACCTTCCCCGGATTTCTCCAGGTACCCATTTGAAGCTGGGTGGACTTTGGCTTGTCTTACAGGGTTACGCCACTAACCCCCGTCCCAACCCAAACAGTAGGCACTACCGAGACTCGAACAAGCGACCCTTCACTTGCGAGTCCGGCTCGCTAACCACTCGGCCACGGACGGATTAGGGGTAAGGGGCATGCTGATTCGCTTTTTGAACTTTTTTTTTGCATCCAACAAGTAGTTCGCGCTGAATCCGGTGAAAACCGGAATTCGGTACCATACAAGAGTGTATTCAAAAACAAAAAATTGGTCTAACAGCACAGTCGGCTTAGGGGTAGAGAGACGTGCTCAGGCCTTGTCTGTATTTTTTTGTCGACATTTAATTTGTCCGGAATCCGGTCACAACCGGAAATTCGATAGAAGTAAATTAATGCTGACAACATTTTTGCGCTTAACATCTAGCTGGGAGACATTTTATGTCCATCTACGAACTTTCCTGTTTTTCCCCCGCAAGTAGTCCTGTCCGGAATCCGGCGAAAACCGTAAATTCTGTAGAAGTAAAATTTATGTTGACGTTGATTACAGTTTCAGCATAGTGGTAAGGATCCATGCAGAATCCATATCTGAATTTATTTTCTCGAGGAACAAGTAGACAAAAAACGGAGAAGTGGATAGACGTAAAAGTAAAAGTCGATATAGAGCGGCACAATGGGGGCGCGGCTGGAGCTGTTGCAACTTCTCCCATGCACCCTCCGCAAGAAAATGTGCAGGATATGCTGTTATTGCAGTAGTTACTAACTTGGATTTCTTGGCGAGGGGTTACCAACTCCCAAAATTGGGGTACAGGTGTGCACGATTGAGTACCAAAGTCGTCGTTTACAATCAAAATTTTGTCAAAACGACGAATCTGCAAATCTTGACTAAAGGCTCATGGACACGAAGTATATTAACTGTAGGCATGTATGCACAGTAGAGTAACGTAAAAACATATTACAAACAGGCTACACAATATATAAAACCCTTGCAAATACTTATAATGTCAGTAGTGAGCCCGGAAGTTATTCGATGTTGTGGAAGCTGGGTTGCATCACATCAACTCAAAAGAAGGGAAGCAAATCATTTTACCGGTGTACGACGAATAACCTTGACGTATGTTCAAATATTGCATAAAACGGATAGGTCAGCGACTGTGCTTAGGCAGCGATGTTTCTGCCTTCACTGAAAAGGATTCTCGACAGCCTGACGAGGACGCTTTCCAAGAAGGACCGAAATATTGCTGCCAAAACATCGTAGCTGATCCGTTTTATGCACTATTTGAATTGTGTTGCGAGAGCAACACTTTTGTCCTCGTTTTTTTTTTTTTACTCCGATTTCATTTTTTTCCTGGTAACTGGTAAGGGTCTAACCCGTGCGGTTTTTACGGAAAGTGTTGACCTTATGCCGGATTGATGAATATGACATTACATTCTGGAAAGCACCGTATAACTCTTGCCTGGGTCCAAAAAGGATGGTTTTTGCTTGTTCTCGAGCCAGAGCCTACGGTGTGCGAAGTGAAGTGGAGTTACATAGCCCATTTCAGAGAGGACTATCTGAAGTTGTGTAGCGAACCTTTCGTTTCATCAAACCATGTTTCTGCTTTCGAGTGGAAAGCTCCGTTCTAGCACGCAAGCAGGCAGGCATCAGTTTCAAATTGATTATGGACTAAAATCTATAAGTGTTAAATATATGCGGCAGTTACGCGGCTCCACAGCCAACATATCTTCTTTGAGTGATAAATAGAAAATCTACAGAAACAAAAAAGTGGCTTTTTCCCACGGGTCCGAAAGTGATGCCATCTATTGTTTCTATTCATCTCTGTGCACGATTTCAGCTGAGTTTATCGTTCGGTTTTTTGCACTTGGGTTTGCGGTAGAGAAATGGTATCACATGTGCCTCTTAAACTTTATAAGTTCTCTCATTGCTAAAGAAATTAGAGCTTATCCTTTGCTCCTTTCTAAGCGATGACGTTAGACAGTTGGCCTACGGCAAAAAAGTCAACTTTTGAACTAAGACAAGTAGATTTTTTTTTTTCGACGGCAATCGATAGCATTTCATGAGCTGATCGAAGTACGTGTCATCCATTTTTTGGTACAAAAATTCCTTCATGAGATACACCAGATTTAAAATTTCAAGGGGTTGACAACTTCATTAGTAAGGTTCACACTGAAACCAAAAATCTGCGATACCAGTTGTGAGAAATGTAGGGGACTTGTAAGCAACAGTCGACTGTTAGCTCATAATCATCTTCGGCGATGAGGGGTTTGCAGCTTTCGCTACTTGGTGTACCTGTTATTTGTTTCCGGTCTATGCGATGGTAAGAACAATTTGGTTCCCAATGATAAGATATGCAAAGGACTTGTAAGTAATAATCGGCTGTTATGCAACAATCATCTTCAGCGATGAGGGGTTTGCAACTTTTGCTAGCTGGTGTACCTAGTATTTGTTTCCGGTGTATTCGATGGAAAGAACAACTTGGTTCCCAATCGTAATACATGATAGGGACTTTAGTAATAATCGGCTGTTATGGTACACTCATCTACAGCGATGAGGGGTTTGCAACTTTTGCTAGCTGGTGTATCCATTATTTTTGTCCAGTGAACTTTGATGTCTATCACGGAAGAGGGACTTATAAGTAAGAATCGGTTCACGAGGACCTAGAAATTTGTGCAAACTGGTGCACATTGTATGCGATTTCTATAAATCTGACGGTAAGAAAGTTTGTGTCGATGGTCTATCGCTGTAACCTAGGGGTACAAACGATATGTAAAACAATGAGGTAGTTCGTAAAAACTAATAGTGTCATCTGTGGTATTATAATCCTGAAAATTTACGGATAGCTATATAATACCAACTAGATCACATAAGATATTGTTCCAAGATTTCAGCGATGACGGGTTGGCAACTTCTGCTAGCTGGTGTATCTATTGTTTTTTTTTTTCGGTGAACCTGATGTCTATCAGGGTAGAGTGACTTGTAAGTAAGAATCGGTTCATGAGGGGCTAGAACTTTTGCAAATTGGTGCACATGTATTCGATTTCTATAAATCTGACGGTAAGAAAGTTTGTATCGATGGTCTATCGCTGTCGCTAAACGATAATTTAAAACAATGAGGTAGTTTCGTAATAAATAATAGTGTCATCTATGGTATTTTAATCCTGAAAAGTTACGGATAGCTTTCTAGAGTATATAAAATAATGTTCCAAGTTTTCATCCTTCACGATGTCTACGATTGAGAAGGATAAAGTTCAACTGACAGGAAAGTCAATTTAGTCCTTATTTCCGATATTCTGTTGTTGTTTTTTTGTTCAACGGTTAGGGATAACCATGTTCAAGTTCAAGTTTTAATTTTTCAACATTCACAGATAAATAAATAAAAAACAACACTTTCGCGCTGGAGAAAAAACCTATGAGGGTTTGCATTCACGCGAAAGTCCACATAACTACTTACCTATATAAATGTGGTTACAGATTGTGTCCTCAGTTCCGAAAATATTCGTCATGGATCGGAACATACCATTTTGAAAATCTCGATGGGTTGACAAATTCAGTATTTAACCGTTAGCGAAGAAACACAACCATAGTGTTGCTCTGGCAGCACTTTAGTCGGCGAAGTCGAACAATGGTTGCTGCAACACTTCACGTTGCCTGGGCAACGTAGGTCTAGTGTTGATTTGATGCGATAGGACTCTTATTGAGAGTTGGCAAATAGGGTTTTGTCTTCAGAAGAAGCTATGCGCATTCTGGCAGCTAAGCCACGAAACAGTCCAATCACAGACAAGTCCTCTATGCAAGCTCGCAAATGTCCACTTCTCTGTCTGTCTTTTACTCTCCTACACTGCATATCGCGAGAAAGCAGGGCGATTCTGGCGATTCCCGACTATTTAGCTAGAGGCAATATTGTTGAGAGGCAACGTGGTTGCCTCTCAACGCAATACTCTATTTGACTAAGTCCAAAACAAAGACAATAATAGTGGGAATTGGGAAAGACCGGTGACTTCGCTAAAATCGGGTCTCTGAAAATCGATCGGAACGCTACCTAGCGTTTGGACTTTGTCCAATTTTCGAGCGGTAGAAGAATAATATAATCAAAGCAAGAGGACGCGAGTAGGCAATGTCCGTCAACATTAATTGATTCGAAGTCGTGAATTCAACATTTTTGTTTCCATAAAAAAGCTATTTACTCTTTTCCTACTTGTTTTGTATTCCAATTAAAGAGGAAATCTGAATGGAGAGAGGATGCTCCTCATAAACGAAACGAAACAAAATCAACAAAACGTGCTTTGATGATGATTCTGCGGAGAGCGATGGAAGAAATGTCAACAGAGCGATTTTTTAACAAAAGAACATCCGCTAAACGGCGCTGGTTGTTGTGACTCATGGGGCTTACGGGAGCTTCCGGTCTTTCCCACTTTTACTGTCTTTGGTCCAAAACACGCCAGTGATCCGCGTGAAGAACGAGAAAACGTTGCCCTAACGCCTCAGACTCAACAGCTCAGATCCTGTGTCAACCAATCATGGCGATCATTGGGGACAGTTTGATGTGTGTCACTTACGTCACTTTATTTTTCGTAATTCCAGGTTGTGTTTAATCTAGGACGTAAGTCAGGAGAGACGGTAGTTGGTTACCCCTCGACATTATGGATTAACAGGTTCATGGATCCAAGACTGGAAGTTCTGGTGCCGCTCCCGGCGATTTTGCATCGGTAGAGAGAGTTAGTCATCAAAGGTATTAGAGCGTGTTCCGCCGTTCTAACAATAGTAACTTTTCGTTCCAACCTCGTAAAAAGTTACTACGCTGACCGTTCCAACCTTCTCGAAATAGTAACTCATAAGGCGTATTCTCGCCGTTCCCCGAGGAGTCCACTTGAGGAGTCCCCGCGTTTCTGTTTGTCCCGGGGACTCACTCCCCGTATTCTCGCGAGTCCCCACGGACGGGGAATGCTCCGATTATCATCACCATCACCAAAAAGGACTCCCTTTCAGAGTCGGAGGGGAATCAATTTTTGCTGGTGTTGGTGCAATGTAAAATTCATTAAAAAGAATCAGAATAAACAAAACCAAAAATAAAGTGGATCCAGACTAATTTCGTCAACTGCACATTCTTTTTTCGAACAAAATCCATTTTAGAAGCATTCCCCGTGTTCTCGTTGTTTTCCTAGGCGGATTTCGCGTGGAGTGACTCCCTCTATTCTCGCCGTTCCTTTCGATTCCCAGAGGAGTCCTCGGGGAACGGCGAGAATATGCCTATAGTAACTATTTGCTTACCATGCTCGGGAGCGTAAGCGTGGTAACAGAGAGAGAGAGATAGGTTTATTTAGACAACATCGTAGCTGACAGCTAATTTGCGTTGCTTCACTATACTAAATAACAAACTAACACAAAAAACAAAAAAAGAGAAAATATCACTCGGCTTTGTTTAGCAAATTCTTAAAAAAAAGGTACAAACGAATTTGCGTGGCGGTTCGTTCGCGAAGCTACTGGAACCAGTTTATTTTGGTGACGCGTACTGTTGTTGGGCGGTGCAGTGGGTGGTAAGATGTCTCGATGCTGGGGTTGAGAGAGAAGAAACTTCCCAAACTTCAGGATAATCTGCTCGTATCTTTGGGAAAACGTGGGGAGATCGAGTTCAGCAAGCGCTTCACCATAAGATAGCTGTCGATAGCCAATAATAATGAACAAGGCTCGCTTTTGCACCGACTCAAGTTCTTAGATGAGGTATACAGTACGCAGAGCTGCAGGTCCCCATAGTGGGCTTGCATATTCCAGAACTGGACGGACGTATGTAAGATAAGCTAGCAAAAGACACTGGACATCACAGCCAAATCTTCGAATTGTACTTAAAGACTGCAGACATGCATTTCTTAACTACGCATCTTTGTGATGTGATTAGCCGGATTAACCCGTGGCAGGATATGTTGGTGAAAAGGAGTTCTAGCCTTGACGCGAAAAAGCCAGAATTCGTGACGTCATGCATAGTAACTACGGTAAGTACAGTTGAACGCGCTCAAATCCTATGTCAACCAAACATGGCGATCGTTGTGGTGCTGCTTCGGCGATTTTGCATCGGCAAAGAGAGTTAGTCATCAAGAGTATTAATTGGCTGCCGCTTTCCTTCCGGATCTTTGCAGGAAAGGGGTAATTTGGTTCCTTGCACCGTAATTTAATTAATAAGCTGACAGTACTTAATTAGTAAGCTAGCAGTCCGATTACTGTATGGTGTGAATAAGTACCCAGAAGGGGCAAACTTTATTACTCGCAATTTGCAGTGTAATCCAGGTTATAGCCTAGTTCTAAAAGGAAGGTATATAAATAGTTTATTAAAGCACGAATACAAATAAATAAATCTGAGATCCCTATTAAATTCGAAGACTTTCTGGCCTCCAACTAATTGTGGTCCACGAACCGCAGAGTAGTGCGAATCTTGACCACGGCAAAGACGAGACCCGTGCTGGGTAATCCTTCGACTTAACCCTGCTTCATGTATGCTTACCTTCCAGACACGGAAGATCTTATACCCCCCCCCCCCCCCGCATAATTAGCGATACATTGAGTTACTTCGAGACACTTGGGAATACTTTAACATACACTGAACTTTACTTTGGGATACTTAGAGACACTTCGGGATACATTGAGATGCCCAGAGCTACTTTGGGGTGTGTAGAGATATATTTTGGGGCACTTCAAGATACTTTCCAGGGTGCATGAAAATACTTTTGGTGACCAACCCTGGGTCCAGTCTGGCTCCCGTGATACCTTAGCTTTACTGTATAGTAAGTGTCTCATTTCACCTATACAGACAGGTTTGCTAAGAGTGCAGAAAGATTCTACAACACCCACAAGCTAACTCTCTTTTGATAGGTCACTCAACAAACCTTCCTAGTCAAGTAAAGCAATGTTCAAATAGACGGTATAAGGTGGATTACGGCGTATAAGGTGTATTACAGATCCTTTTTTGGGATCCCAAAACGTAAGTGGAGGGATACCTATGACATCGCAAAAGTTGTCCGTCTATCCGTCCGTCCGTCTGTAAGCACGATAACTCTCGAAGGGAATGAGATATTTTGATGAAACTTGGTGTGAGGATTCGTTGGGTCGTCGGACCAGTCAAGTTCGTAGATGGGCTTTGTAGCCCTACATTTAGGGGTGGGGGAGGGAGTTCAAATTAAGGGGCAAACAAAATATTTTGAAACAGCTAATGTGATAGTCGATTATGGTGAAAACCATTTTGTCATCGGACAAGTAGTTCGCCCGGAATCCGGCCCAAACCGGAAAGTTTGTTGAAAGTAAAAGTTTGATTTGAAGTTGATTAGATGTTCGATTTAGAAGTAGGAAGACATGCTGGAGACGATGGTGAAAACTGTTTTCTCGAACGACAAGTATTTCGACCGGAATCCGGCCCAAACCGGAAAGTTTGTCAAAATTAAAAGTTTTATTTGGGGTTGATTAGATGTTCGATTTAGGGCAAGAAGACATGCTGAACGCTTATGTGAAAACAATTTTCTACCCGGACATGTAGTTCGCCCGGAATCCGGCCAAAACCGGAAAACGGTTGAAAGTTAATGTTTTATTTTAAGGGATTTAGGGGTAAGAAGAGATGCTGAGTCCCTGTATGACAATCATATTTTATCCGGACATATAGTTCGACCGGAATCCGGCTGGAATCGGAAAATTTGTTATACGCTAAATTTTTATTTGAAGTTGATTAGATGTTCATTACTGGGGAAAGAAGATATCCTGATTTCGTCTTTGAGCTTTCTTTTTTCGCCAGACAAGTAGTTCTGGAGTTCGGCCGAAACCGGGAAATTGGCAGAAGGGGCAGGAAGTTTTCGTCAAAACAGATATGACTTATAGGGGTAAACACACATGTTGAATTCATATCCGAACTTGGTTTTCTCAGGTGATTAGCTATTTGGCCTAAATCTGTTTCTGAATTTTAATTGTAAAAATGTTCAAGGAGTCTGGCGATGTATGGATCTGGCTAAGACAAGACGCAGTTGTCTGGATCAGATATTGAATTTTTGGGATCCCATCGAAAAATTTGGTCTTGTTCCTCTAGGGGCGCTGTTATACGCTGAATAAGGAGACTATACCAGCGTTCATTCTCACTTATGCAGAGCCAATCAGATCGCTTGGTTGGTTCCGCTACAATGTAGGGCTACAAAGCCCATCTACGAACTCGATTGGTGACACCAAATTTCATCAAAATACTTTTGCGATGTCATTGGTATCCCTCCACTTACGTTTTGGGATTCCAACTAGTTCGGGTGATTCAAACCCTTGCGTAAAAAACAAGAGTCTGGCGATGACTGGATCTGGCTAAGACAAGACGCAGTGTCTGGATCAGATATTGAATTTTTGGGATCCCATCGAAACCTTTGGTCTTGTTCCTGTAGGATCCTTTTGGGATCCCAAAAATCGCTGAGACCGAACACAGTCAATCTTATAATCCATAGGAGGGGACTGAGGGCCCTTTGGGGCTGAGGTAGAGTCAATCGTCCCCAAATACACTTCCATGACGTCACCGGAGTTTTGTTACTTAGCCGACTCGAACCCGTTTTCTACGGGTTCTTTCTAGGCGTCTGCTAGTATGCCACTTGCTGTTATTTGGCTTGCCTCATGGATTATGCAGATTGTTCTTTGATTGCATCGTCTCTGACATCGGTTGTCACTCATCTTCTTTTGTCGCTACCCAAGAACCCGTATACATTTCATATCGGCTCGTCGTGATTGCCCAGGAGGACATCCTCTCACTGTCATCGATCCTAGTATACTGGCACCTGCAAGATTAAATGATGAAGATATAAACTTTTGCCATCTTCACCGAGGCGAATACTATGGGCGTGTTCCATCCTACTTACCGTAGTTACTACGCATGACGTCACGAATTCTGGCTTTTTGCCGTCAAGGCTGGAACGATTTTTCTATTTTCCAGCAGGATCTCACGCCAGGGGCGAATCCGACCAATCACGTTCCAGAGATGCGTAGTTACTACGCTTACCACGCTCCCGAGCATGGTAAGCAAATAGTAACTATTAGTTACTATTCCGACAAGGTTGGAACGGTCAGCGTAGTAACTTTTCGTGAGGATGGAACGGAAATAGTAACTAATAGTAACTATTGTTACAAGGGTGGAACACGCTCTATATGACCAAGTCCAAAATACGCCAGCAATCCTCAGGAAGAACGAGAAAAAGTCTCACTAACGACTCAAAAAAATCCGAGGTGTGCTTCTGGCTCTTCCGCTAGGTACCCGGCGATTTTGCATCGGCAAGGAGAGTTAGACATCAAGAGGATTTCAGTCAAGCAAAGTATGGTGCCCTAACCTCGAAAGGGGGGCCGACGTCGTAATTATGATGTGTAAGTAGCTGGTAAGTAGTATTTGAGATAAGGGAATAATCAGTCAAAATAGGATGAGATTGGGGAGAACCCAACTAAAACCATTACGTTAGCAAGCTATGCAGAAATGACCGTTTGTCGCATCCGAGGCCCCACCTTGTCTAAGCCAAAAGTGTCGGTACTCAGAGGACCGAGAGGTCGATTATGTACCTAACAGGTCAAAGAAGTTCGACCATGTGATTTATGCCAAAACTCGCAGTACTTCGAGGACCGAGGGGTTTATTATTTCCCTACCAGGACAAGCAAGTCTGTCCCATCTAATTTACGCTGAAACTGCCGGTACTTAGAGGAACGATACAGAGTACGAGTTGATAATTTCCCTACCAAGGCAAACAGGTTCCTCCCACCATTACTGAAGAGACCGGATACAAGTTGATTATTTCCGTACCAGGGGAAACAAGTTCGCCCCATTTTATGTATCCCAAAACTCCCGGTACTCAGAGCACCGAAAGTCTTTTCCGGGGCTCGACCGGGCAACAAGCCTTTTTACATAAAGGTTGTTTTTATGTTGTATGTACCAAAGAATAAAGCCTTTTGTTTATTTACGGACCATAGGTCATTATTATGAGTCTTCGTTAAAGCTCCTTAGAGTGGGCTGGCCCAAAGGGCCTAGTGTATGATGGGTGGTTTATAACCTATTGTGGTTCGGTACGCAAAGCTTAGTGTAAATCGATCGGGGGAATCCACAATGAACCCGTGAAGTCTGCACGTGTAGTAGGCCACCAGACGCCCTAGGCTGTCCTGACTCCGATGACTGTATCTAAGGACATTTACCATCTGATTTACCATCTGATCAACTTTCTGCGAAGGCTATGTATTCGTCAATTCAGTTTCGGAAAACCTACAATCAGAAACTACAATCGGAAAATTATGTGTCTCGATCAGAGGCATTACCAGCCAAAATATTTCGGGGAAGGGGGGAAGCTAATTACCGACTGGCTGGTCGTTTTACCGACTGTTTTAGCAGAGATACCGACAGTTTTTAAGAATAATCCATGTTTTGACGAAAAATCGACTGTTTTAAAGATTGAAAACTTTGTTTTTGTATTGACTGTATCCGTTTGATTATTTCCACAAATTGAATGGACAACCTCCCCCCCCCCCCATTCGTGGTGCCCCTGGTCTCGATTCTTGTTCTTGTTATCGCTTTGCTTTTAACCTTTACAACATCACTTTGATATCCATGTTTTATTGGGTTCTGGGGTAAATAGATAAAATTCATGAGGTAAAAGCCAAGAAAGAGCGTAGCTTGTTCGACAACCAAGGTCATTCATCAGGAAATAATTTATATGTAATTTAGGGAAACATAAAAACCGTAAAACGGTCGAAGTGATCGAACTTTTCCGAAAACAGAAAAGGGCATAAACGAAATAACTTAACACTGTGAGATACGAAACTTCCTAAAAGTGTGTTCTCGCCGTTCCCCGAGGACTCCTCGGGGAATCGGAGGGAACGGCGAGAATAGAGGGAGTCACTCCACGCGGACTCCGCCTATAAAAACAACGAGAACACGGAGAATGCTTCTAAAATGGATTTTGTTCGAAAAAAAGGAATGTGAAGTTGACGAAATTACTAGATCCACTTTATTTTGGGATTTGTTTATTCTGATTCTTTTTAATTAATTTTACATTGCACAAACACTGGCAAAAATTGATTACCCTCCGAATATGAAAGGGAGTCCTTTTTTACGATGGTGATGATAATCAGAGCATTCCCCGCCCGTGGGGACTCGAGAGAATAGTGGGAGGGGTTCCCCTGGACAGACAAAAACGCGGCTACTCCTTAATCGGAGACCTCAGGGAACGTCGAGAACACGCCTTAAGTGAAAGCGTTTGTGAACCTGCAATTGGCTGGAAAAGGTATCCTAACTTTTTTTGATCGTATGATTACATTTTTCGCATAGGTGTTTGAAAAGATATTACAGCTTAAAGTCTTCATACTCTTATTACAAAAGCGAATTATGCTTTCTATTGCTTGGTTTTGCATAAAGCGTCATAGCCAATCAAAAGTAGAAAAGACTAATTTTTTCTTCAAACAATGTTTACAACGGATACATCAGCTATGATTTTTCATCAACGATATTTCGGCCCTTCTTGGCAAGGGTCCTCGTCAGGCTGTCAATCATCTAGATCAACTGCGGGGAAGGAATCAAACTACCATTAACAGGCTCATAATTCGGGAATCCAAATCAAAAGTCCTCTACCTCCCGCTGTTAAACTCATTTTGTTAGCTCCCTTCCATCAAAGAAAATTCCGTTTTCTTCTTGTTTGTCGTGCCATCTTTCAAACTGAAAAGTGTGCGAATTGTGACTCATAGCTATGGAGGAGTCACATCATTATATAAATTTGTCGAAAAGGACAAAGATGTTCTGGAGTTCTGCCAGAGTAAGTAAATAATTTAATTTCTGTTTTTGTTTTCTTTGTTAGCCTGTCTCAGACCAACTGAATGCTCATAAGCTACAATCCTATTTGCATAAGCTTAGTGAAGAAGTGATTGCTTAATTCCCTTAATTAATTTCTTTTGACAATTCTGTGAATAATTTCTGAACTCTTTATAATACCAATCTAATTTAATACCAATCAGTTTTACTTTCACCTGACTAAGTTACCTGACCAAACCCAGCAAATCAGCATTAGAACTTAGCCTAGTCTGGTCCTGGTCTGGTCTAGCTGCACCAGGTCTGCACTGCATCCCTTCCTGAACCTTTCCCTATCCCTCAGCCTCCCATACATGTCCCATACCATCTCAGTTCCCAATTTTTGTTGTTGATGATACTGATATTGGAGAAAATGTTTGTTAATATTTTCCTGATGTGACAGTTGAGCGGGAAGAAGCAAAGCTTTTCCTTAAGTAATTAATTTATTTATGACCCACCATTGTGAAAAGGCAGAGTAAATGAAGAAAATAAACAAAATAACAAAACAAGTAAACAGATAGGCTACTTAATTTTTAATCTTCGTTCAGGAAGCAGTGGACTACTTTGTGCGCTGGTTGGGCCCTGTTGTCCATGATTTTTGAAAGCGATGAGGAAACATCCAGTCTAGTACACTAGCCCCATTTCAGGCACGGTGCTCAAACGTCTAGCACCATGCCTGGGTGCTAGACGTTCAAGCACTGTACCTTGGATTTCATGTATGGTGCATGGATTTCAGTATACAGTGCATACAGAAAAAACACAGTTTATGTCATCACAACTGAGCACTAGCTCGGACAGGGCTGAAATTACTACTATGAATTAGAGAAATCAAAGACAATCCTATATATATTTTTCACAACAAAAACAAAAGGGCTCTAATGATGATGGAGATGAAAAACCTAACAGAAGCCTATCTATTTTCAATGTATTTTCCCTATCTATTCCCCAAGAGCCAATATTCTGGTTGGCTGTTAGGTAGAAAAAGCTGAGACACAGGACACTTTGCATGCAAAACTGCATGCAATGCAATGCAAAACAAAAGGAAATGAGGTTTTTCACATCTGCCATCAGCCGAGCCCTTTTGTTTTTGTTGTGAAAAAAATATAAAGGATTGTCTTTGATTTCTCTAATTCATGGTAGTAATTTCAGCCCTGTCCGAGCTGGTGCTCAGTTGTTATGACAGAAACTGTGTTTTTGATGTATGCACTGTATACTGAAATCCATGCACCATACATGAAACCCAAGGTACAGTGCTTGAACGTCTAGCACCCAGGCATGGTGCTAGACATTTGAGCACCGTGCCTGAAAATGGGCTAGTGTACTAGACTGGGAAACATCCCAAAGGGTCCACTTGCATCTTGAATTTTGAATTTCTCTTCAGTGTATGGTTATGACATAATTTCGTTAAGTGGAGCAGGTGCTTCGCATATTTAAAATAACATGATCTCATCTTTTTAATCTTCAGTATTAAGCTTCAATATCTCCACACAGTCAGTAAGAAGGCTTCTGATGAAATTATTGCTGGAATTCAGAAACTTCAACCTTTATGTCAAGCACATTGTTCTGGTTCTGACCCAGAATATGTTTATGTTCCATTTGACAGGCTGGACTCAAAAAGGATAAGAGAATTGTTTTTTACCATTGCACCTACATCTACTAACAGTTTGACCATATTGCTTCACAAAATAGTTTTTTCAAGTGGAAAGGAAGAAATAAGAGAATGTTGTGGGTACAGAGTATAATTACATGAAAATCTGAATGCTATGATGGGAGATCCTGAAATATTATCCTGGTAGTTTCAAGGAAAGAAGTACAAGGTTTCAAATACTGTCAGTTATACTGATGCTCCTTCTAAAAAGAATTTGTGTTGTGCTGCGTTAAGTTGTGCTCTCTAAATTGTTGTTGATAAGTCTCAAGTATCAATTTGCCTTATTCTGGCTCAGCATTCAAAGTGGACTATATTCTGTTAGTCCCCCATTGTCTCAAAATCAACACAATCAACACTTATGTGTGTCTATAGGCATACTTATAAGTCGGGTCTATAGGGTAATGGATAACTTACATTTTCTATACTACCAGCAGGGAGCAGATTCTAGATTTTCTACTCGTCAACCTGAGAGCTATTTTACTATGTCTGTCAGATGTGCTGATGGTGAGACATAGGGGGAATAGTAGAAACTAGTCAGCTTAGAAGTGGAAGTACTTACTGTGATTTTTTTGCCTTGTTGTTTTATTTGTGCCATTATTTTAACTCGATGTGATTTACTATGATTTGTTTCCCTTTCCAAAACCAATTTGACCTCAATCTTTATGCTTATAAGCTTACTGTCATTATTTTCTTGATGAGTTATTTCGAAGCTTACTGTGATTGTTTTCTTGATGCCTTACTTACGAGTTTCCAAAGCGTCCAAAGTTTATGTAGTTATTAAAATCCATGATTTCTTGAATAGCTCAGTTCTTATGTCACTTGCAGCTTTGCTCAAGTGCCATATACAGATCACTTTTTGGTCTGTTGGTTGATCGGTCTGTCGGTTCACTGTTCTCGAGTTACGGTACTTCCAGAAAGTTAGGACGATGAAACTTGGCAGGCATATAAGGGACCCAACCAAACTAACTTGGAAATAATCACTTCCCCAATCCGACCACCGAGGGGGGAATGGAGGGATGGAGATTCCGGAATGTTGAGGCATCTATAACTTTCGAACGGGTTATAGGATCTTAATGAAACTTTACATTAACAATCTCTTGTCTCAGATCTCCCACTTCGAGTCCTGAACGGATCCGATGAATGTGGGGGGGGGGAAGTCGGAGGGGAGAACCGGGCTAAGACGATGAGAATTGGCTTGACCATTTGAGGCTTGAGATGATTGGCTTAAATAGTCAGTTTATTCAAACAATGTTTACACGGATACGTCAGCTCTGATTTTTCATCAGCGATATTTCGGCCCTTCTTGGCAAGGGTCCTCGCAGGGTTGCCACCTGTAGCACGAAAGTGCTAAATGTAGCACTGTTTCATCATGTGTAGCACTGTAGCACGTGCTACATTGAATGTAGCACTTTTTGTCTTACATGACCAAATTGTAGCACTTTTGTGCTTTTCATTTCGCTGTCAGATCCTACAATTACGCTGTACGTGGAACCTCTGTGGTTATGAAAAGTAAGAAAGCTATTCTAGCTATCAAATCTTCGGCATTTTCCTCTTTAATTTTTTCTGTGGGCGAGATTTCCATGGCCTGATAGCAGTTTGTTACTTTCCTTTTTTTTCATATGTTTGAAGACTGCTAAATGCAAGCCTATGTAGTAGCCTAGTACCCGGTCGTGCAATTACTAGTCGATTTGAATCAAAGTGATAATAAGCGAGGCAATAAGTAGATTAGTTGCAGTGAAAATTTGCAGCACCAAAGTTTTGTGCTTTTCTGGAAATTAGACTTTCAATTTTTGCATATCCCAGTAATTTGTGATCTCGCAGTCGAAAGAAATCGACAAAGTCGTTAGAAAGTAGCAAGTAAAACGAAAGAACACAAAGGACTTGCTCTAGTGTAGGTTAGTCCTAGTGTCCGTCCAAGTGCGAGTCAGTTATTTTAACGGAGTTTTCTGTCTTTGGCTGTTCCCAAGTGATCTGAAGCTAGCTTCTTTTGTTTTAATAAAATGTATCTGATTCCGATGGAAGAAATTTTTTTGTCCTGCTCGTGCTCTGCCAACGTCTGCCGTCTGCTAGCGTCGAACGGGAATAGTAAGGAATACTGTAAGATTTTCGTGTGCAGAAATGCAAAAACCGATCTGTACGAAGAAATATCCCGTAGGGGTTACCCTTTGCACCGACCGGTTTAAAGGAATCGTCATTGTCCAATAAAATGTTTTGTTTATAGAAACTTCAAGTTTCGTCTCGGCAAAACAAAGTAGTTCAAGTTCCATAGTCTCTGTAGGGAAATGCATCACGAAAACAGAGCTTTTGTCCGCTGCAAACTCCTCACACGAGCAAAAAAAAAAGAGAAATGAGTAGCAAGCAAAACCGCGGCTAACCCTTGCTATCGCATTTGGATCTTCCTTCGGAAATTATAAAAATGGATTTCTTTTTAGACCAAAATTTTTAACATTTTTTATGCACGACAATAATCTAAATACACTTAAATACGGGCCGAGCGCGTGACACGCGCCAAAAAATTCCGACGGTAGCACCGATTATCGTTGTTCAGCACGAAGATTTGGGATTTTCCCATTCAGCGCTCTTAGCGGATTAAAGTCGGATTAGCTCAGGATACATTTTTTGTTCTTTTACATTAAAACAGACAAAAAATTGACATAAAAATAATATAAATACACTTAAATACGGACCGTGCGCGTGTCGCGGCGACAGCCGCGACACGCGCAAAAAAAATTTCGACTGTAGCACCGAAAATCTCTGTGTAGCACGGAAATTCGGGCAATTGTAGCACTCTCGCAACTGACCGTGGTGGCAACCCTGGGTCCTCGTCAGGCTGTCAATCTTCTTGTTCAACTTCGGGGAAGGAAACAAACCTGTAACAAATAACTGAAGCTTCTACCGACTATAAATATCTTATTAAGGTAAATTATCTTCAAGTACCAGTATAATGAAAAAACTAGTCCTGAGATTTAATTTTTGACAACGACGCTGTTTTTGCTGCATGATTGGGGCGATGACAGGAAAGGGTTTTTTCTGCATTTTGATCAACTGCGGTTTTTTCATTAATAAGGGGCTGAAAACTTAAATATTATTGTATTAATGACCTCGTTCTACTTTTCTATTATGAGTACTTGCCTGAATCTATTACTTTGAATAATCACTGCACGGAAAAACTAGTGCTGAGATTTAATTTTTGACACGGCTGCTGTTTTTGCTGCACGATTGGGGCGACGGCAGGAAATATTTTTTTCTGCATTTTGATCGACTTCGGTTTTGTTGTTAATAAGGGACTGAGGCTTAAATTTTCTTCCCTTAATAACCCCGTTCCACGTTTCCGGTAAAGAGTACTCGCCTGTATCTCGGTTAATGCCTGTTCGGTTTTTCTTTATCTCAACGGCTTCTCGAATGGTTTGATGGAGTCCGGTGCACGTTGCAAGAATTTGGGCTTTTTCAAAATGTACTGAATGGGATGGGTTTTCGAAAATATGTTCTGCAAGTGCAGATTTGAAAGTATAGTTATGACGGTGTCCGTTGGAGAGGGCGTGGTCAATTTCTTGCTCATGCTCTGCAAGTCGTTTTCCGAAAGTTCTGCACTTGCAGAACATATTTTCGAAAACCCATCCCATTCAGTACATTTTGAAAAAGCCCAAATTCTTGCAACGTGCACCGGACTCCATCAAACCATTCGAGAAGCCGTTGAGATAAAGAAAAACCGAACAGGCATTAACCGAGATACAGGCGAGTACTCTTTACCGGAAACGTGGAACGGGGTTATTAAGGGAAGAAAATTTAAGCCTCAGTCCCTTATTAACAACAAAACCGAAGTCGATCAAAATGCAGAAAAAAATATTTCCTGCCGTCGCCCCAATCGTGCAGCAAAAACAGCAGCCGTGTCAAAAATTAAATCTCAGCACTAGTTTTTCCGTGCAGTGATTATTCAAAGTAATAGATTCAGGCAAGTACTCATAATAGAAAAGTAGAACGAGGTCATTAATACAATAATATTTAAGTTTTCAGCCCCTTATTAATGAAAAAACCGCAGTTGATCAAAATGCAGAAAAAACCCTTTCCTGTCATCGCCCCAATCATGCAGCAAAAACAGCGTCGTTGTCAAAAATTAAATCTCAGGACTAGTTTTTTCATTATACTGGTACTTGAAGATAATTTACCTTAATAAGATATTTATAGTCGGTAGAAGCTTCAGTTATTTGTTACAGGTTTGTTTCCTTCCCCGAAGTTGAACAAGAAGATTGACAGCCTGACGAGGACCCTTGCCAAGAAGGGCCGAAATATCGCTGATGAAAAATCAGAGCTGACGTATCCGTGTAAACATTGTTTGAATAAATGTTTCAAAGTCAGCTTGGGCTCAAAGAATATTTATTAAATAGTCAGTTTCCCAATCTGACCATCGTGGGGAGGGGGGGGGGGGGGGGGGGGTGGAGAATCCGGAGTCTTGAGGCATGTATAACTTTCGAAGGGGTGATCGGATCTGAATGGAACTTGATATTTGGAAAAGCCTCGTATCTAAATTTCAGTTCTCGACCAGATCCCATGAATGTGGGGTGGGGGTGGTTGGAGGGGAGAACCGGAAATCTTGTGACACCCTTAGAGTGGAGCGATGAAACTTCGCGGGAAGAGCAAGCACAAGCCATAGATACGTCACAGTACCGGGCCAGATCCGGACACCTTTGGGGGAGTTGTAGGGGGTGTAGGTCCGAAATTCCGGTCACCGCGAGTTAAGGTACTTCCAGATTCGCAAGGACGATGAAACTCGACTTTGAACATCAGAGACTTAACAAGATTGGCTTAGAAATTGTCATTTCTCAGATTCGACCATCCCTTGAAGTACTATTAAAGCAAAATATACTTTTTCATCATCCCCATTAGCCCATGATCGTTTATGCCTCAAGGATTTTGCTAAGAAATGAATGTTAGCACCCTTAAATTACATATCTTACCGAAAAGTAAAAAAAACACTTTTGACCAAAAGATATAATTATATTCGTGATCCCCAAGGGCACATGATCCGTTTTGCCTCAAGGGTTTTGTGATTTCCTTAAAGTAAAAAAAAAATTTTTGAGCAAAATACATATTTGCATGATTTCGATGAGCTTATCATCATTTGTGCAAGAGTGTTCGTTACGGATGAATGTTCTAGCGCCCTTAAAGTGAGCATCATCACAGCCAAATGCGTAAATAGAATAGTTTTTAAGAACGATCCATTCTCACGATTTCAAAGGACCCATGATCATTCTTATCTCAAGGGGTTTGGTTACAAATGAACACAACTAACGCACGAATTGGCAAATTCCTATTTGCATCCTCTGATACAGCGTTGCAAGTGCCATATGAGCTTCTAGCTCTTGTCTTCTAAACTATTAATGAATAAAATATTAGCTTATAAAGTCATTATTGTTGACTATATATGTATATAAATGGTAATGGTGATAGGGATAGGAGAGGAATTTCTGTGAGATTGCTGCAGTTAGAAGCCTTTTCAGAAAACTCACGTTTTTCCAAACGCGGAGGTCAGACGTTTGCATCGGTCATTGATTTTCATCGTCTCGTAACTAATGTATCGCGCAGAAGACTATCCAAATCAGAAGAAGGAAGCTTGTTTTTCATCGGATCATTATTATGTCTCACGTGTACTTCTGGCACGAATTCCCGATGAAACGTTATGTAGCTGCAACCCTTCAGCATGCAACGCTGCCGGCCCTTTGAACCAGTTTTTCGATGAAACTTTATGTAGCTGCAACCCTTCAGCATGCAACGCTGCCGGCCCTTTGAACCAGTTTTGCGATGAAACGTTATGTAGCTGCAACCCTTCAGGATGCAACGCTGCCGGCCCTTTGAACCAGTTTTCTAAGAAACGCTTTTGCAAATAGAAACGCTTTCTCCTGCAACATATTCTTGTGCGGCACGTTTTCTCTTGAAACGGATTCGCTAAAACGGTTTATAGGAGAAACGCTTTACTCTGAAAACCGGCAGCGTTGCATATATAAACAATGTTGCGTTTTACTTTAGAGTGTAGCTTCCGTTCGTTCGTAGCGGAGAGGGTATTGGGAGATACTCGACTCCGCATAGTCAGATTACATAGATAGGGAGACTGAGGTTCTGTCAGATTATTTGTTCTTGATCTTATGAACGATACACCTGGTAGGCTACTCAGAGGACCGACAGAGGCCGTATCATTTACTTTCAGGTTAAACGAGTTGCCTGTACCACAAAGTAGGGGCGTCACGACTAGGGGGGAGGAGGCCCCCCCCCCTGAACGTTGTAGGACAGTTTGTAAAAAAAAATTGCTGATTCTGCGAGTAGCACCACGATTTTTCGTAAAAACAGTCGATTTTTTCTTGGAAAATGGTAGTTTTTCTTAAAATCAGCCGATTTTTGGTCAATAATCATTTTTTCTCAATAATAGCCGTTTTCATCTGCAGAAACAGTAATAACCCGAACAAAAACCAAAAATGACTAGACCAACCCCCCCCCCCCAACAAAAAACAAAAAACATTTTGGCTATTAACGCCTTTGCCCCAAAGGATTATGCTGGATTATTCTATACTGCACTATTTCCTCTCCTTAAGCGCCTTAATAAAATAATCATCGTCATCATCATCATCATCATTACCCTCTCTTAGCTTTGGCGAAGATAATTATTTCAGACTAACGGCCTCAAACTTGGTGTTTCGTGGAATGTTTGTTCCCTTTTATTTGGGGGGGGGGGGTAAGATTGGTAGTTAAAAAAAAAGAAAGAAACGAGCATGTGCCAAATCTGTTTCGCTGAAAGGATGAGGAGGGGTTTGAACAAAACCAGGGTTGGTAACGAAGAGCCAGGATGTATGAGCTACAATGTTAGCAAAGATACTGTGAAGATACAGCGGGATAGGCTACCTCGAGATACTTTATGATTCGAGATAATTAGGGATTCATTGAGTTACTTCGAGAAACTTTGGGATACTTTAACATACACTGATACTTTACTTGGGGATACTTAGAGATACTTCGGGATACATTGAGATGCCCAGAGCTACTTTGGGATGTGTAGAGATAGTTTGGGGCACTTCAGGATACTTTCCCGGGTGCATGAAAATACTTTTGGTGACCAACCCTGGGTCCAGTCCGGCTGCGAATAATTTCCCAAGAGAAAGAAAGCTACTCACTTATAACTACCGTCGCATCTGTTTTGCTTTTGACTTGTTCGACTTTTGCTACGTCTACGTAGTCCGTGATGTCCGAATCTGTGCTCGCATATCCAATTGAAAAGATTCTGTAGGCTCCGAACGCAACAAAGGTTAAAATCACTAATGCCGTCAGAATGCGCACCAAGGTCACTTTACGCAGTGGGCTTACCAATTGTTTCCGTTTCTTTCCACCAGGCAGCTCTGACTCTCTGCGCGCTCCCGGAATCACTTCTTTTCTTTCTTCCGGAATCATCAATCTTGTTTCTGGTCCGACTGTGAGTTGATTGGTCAGCTCGAATCCGACATTCATGTCTGTTTCTTTTATAGCCGGACTATCCGGTATCCGGGATATATTCAGTTCTCGCATTAATAGAAGACTGGCGATTTCCTCTCGAGGTTCGTGTACGTTCTCAACGACATCTACTGACCGTAGACGGAAGAGCTGAAGTTCTTTCCTGTAAGCGGCTGTCGGTGGGATGATTTCTTCTGCTGCTTCTTTGAGGGTTGAATAAATTACCCGGATGTGGAACTCCTCGAATCCGATGGGTGCGGAAAGCTTTCGAAGTTTAGGCTTGGCCGGGGTTTCATCCACAACTGAAAGACATAGGCTCAGGGTGAGAAAGAAGAAATAACGGTAAAATATCCTACTTGTTTTTTTTGTTTTTTTTACTTCGGATTACCACTCTTCATCCACACGGTGATGCTATTTCCATGAGGGCCTTATGGAGAACCCCAAATAAAATTAAAGAGATAATTTGTAATGGGGAAGACTGCTTGTAAAACAAGCTAGATAATTATATAGGATACAGGGTGTTTTTTGTTTTTTTTTAACCCTCGATAGCATCCATTTTTCATTGGATAGATATTCCTTCAGCCCAAGCTGACTGCGAATCATATTTGACGGTGCAAAACGGATAAGTCAGCTACATTTTATTAGAGCTATAGTTCGGCCGTTCTTGGCAAGGATCAAGCCGCTTAAGCTGGAAAATGAACTTAATTTTCATTTTCTGAAGTTTATTTTCCGGCTTGAGCCTGAAGAGGACCCTTGCCAAGAAGGGTAGAAATATATACGTCAGCTACGATGCTCTGGCAGTGATATTTCGGCCCTTCTTGGCAAAGGTCGTCGTCAGGCTGTCGAACTTCAGGGAGAACGTTGGGAAAAGAATGAACATGCAATGTGTGGATTTTAAAATAGTTGAAGACTCTAAAAGCGCTTTACAAACCCCATTTTCGTTGGTTTCTCGTTTTTTTTTTTTTTGTGAGATACGATACTAGACTGTAAAAAATTCTTGCAGTATTTGCCACTGGGATTAATCTTGTCTTTATTGAGATAAGGTTATCCCTAATTCGGACTAGTTTTATCCAAATAGAGATAAGATTAATCCTAGTAGCAAATACTGCATCCTTATTCGGAGAAACTTTTTACAGTGTAGACTGGCACTTCCGCGATTTGGAAGCGTCATTCTTGGATAGTTTGGTGTAACTTTGTTTGGCTTTGTGCTAATATAGGCTACTAAGAGATAGACAGAATTTGACGCAATTCAGTATATACTGTTGTTTTTGTTTAGAAACATCTTAATGGAATAAACAACAAGAGCTACGAGCTCATATGGCACTTGTTACGAGTAGGCATGGCTCGGTTATGTCAATGATATATCTAGTGTTTGCTAGGTGTCTTCCCACCAAGTTTCATCTCGATCCCTCCACTCATAGCGTTTTCCAATATTTCCGGTTGCCCCCTCCAGCTCCCCCCAAAAGTCACCGGATCCGGTCCGGATTTTAAGTGGGTCGTCTGAGACATGAGGTCGTTCCAAATATCAAGTTTCATCGAGATCCGGTCACCCGTTCAAAAGTTATAAATACCTCAAGATTCCGGATTCCCCCTCCCTCCACTCCCCCGACAGTGCCCGGATCGGCTCGGTCATGTCAATGATGTATCTAGTGTTTGCTAGGTGTCTTCCCACCAAGTTTCATCTCGACCCCTCCACTCATAGCATTTCCCAAGATTTCCGGTTGCCTCCTCCAGCTCCCCCCAAAAGTCACCGGATCCGGTCCGGATTTTAAGTGGGTCGTCTGAGGCATGAGGTCTTTCCAAATATCAAGTTCCATCGAGATCCGATCACCCGTTCAAAAGTTATAAATACCTCAAGATTCCGGATTCCCCCTCCCTCCACTCCCCCCACAGTGCCCGAATCGGCTCGGTTATGTCAATGATGTATCTAGTGTTTGCTAGGTGTCTTCCCGCCAAGTTTCATCTCGATCCCTCCACTCATAGCGTTTCCCAAGATTTCCGGTTGCCCCCTGCAGCTCCCCCCAAAAGTCACCGGATCCGGTCCAGATTTTAAGTGGGTCGTCTGAGGTATGAGGTCTTTTCAAATATTAAGTTCCATCGAGAACCGATCACCCGTTCAAAAGTTATAAATACCTCAAGATTCCGGATTCCCCCTCCCTCCCCTCCCCCCACAGTACCCGAATCGGCTCGGTTATGTCAATGATGTATCTAGTGTTTGCTAGGTGTCTTCCCACCAAGTTTCATCTCGATCCCTCCACTCATAGCGTCTCCCAAGATTTCCGGTTGCCCCCTCCAGCTCCCTTCCAAAAGTCACCGGATCCGGTCCAGATTTTAAGTAGGTCGTCTGAGGCATGAGGTCTTTCCAAATATCAAGTTCCATCGAGATCCGATCACCCGTTCAAAAGTTATAAATACCTCAAGATTCCGGATTCCCCCTCCCTCCACTCCCCCCACAGTGCCCGAATCGGCTCGGTTATGTCAATGATGTATCTAGTGTTTGCTAGGTGTCTTCCCACCAAGTTTCATCTCGATCCTTCCACTCATAGTGTTTCCCAAGATTTCCAGTTGCCCCCTCCAGCTCCCCCCAAAAGTCACCGGATCCGGTCCGGATTTTAAGTGGGTCGTCTGAGGCATGAGGTCGTTCCAAATATCAAGTTTCATCGAGATCCGATCACCCGTTCAAAAGTTAAAAATACCTCAAGATTCCGGATTCCCCCTCCCTCCACTCCCCCCACGGTGCTCGGATCGGGGAAGTGACAATTTCCAACTTAATCATTTGGGGTCCCTGATACGCCTGCCAAGTTTTATCGTCCTAGCTTATGTGGAAGTGCCCGAACTAGCAAAACCTGGACAGACCGACATACCGACAGACCGACAGACCGACGGACGGACAGAAATTGCGATCGCTATATGGCACTTGGCCGAAGGGCAAGTGCCATAAAAAACGAAATGAGTGATAGTTCGGGATGAGATGTTGGAATGTGACTTTGGAACTGAATCAATGGGAAAATGTCATTCTTAGGTGGTTTAAGACTTGTGTTCACCTTAAGGCACTGTGCTATTTAAGCACCTTCTCGAACAAGACCAAAGGTTTCGATGGGATCCCAAAAATTCAATATCTGATCCAGACAACAGGGTCTTGTCTTAGCCAGATCCAGTCTTCGCCAGACTCCTTGAACATTTTTACAATTAAAATTCAGAAACAGATTAAGGCAAAATAGCTAATCACCTGAGAAAACCAAGTTCAGATTTGGATTCAGCATGTGTGTTTACCCCTATCATATCTGTTTTGACGAAAACTTCCTGCCACTTCTCAGCTTATGGCATATGGTGTGGAAGTTGAGAAGCGTATCCTTGCTCTGGACATCAATGCTATTTACCATTGTACTCTTCCTTACTGTACTAACCCTTCTCATACTAACGGTTTGGGGTTGCTTTACTATACACTGGTTTCGATTCTTATTGTAAGTGCGTGCCATACTCTACCACTTCGTGTAGGTAGTACTAACAAGAAAAGGTTTGGGATGAATATTATTCCTGGTTGGAATAATCATGTGCGCCCTCATTACGAAGCTGCGAAAAATGCTTTGCTTTTGTGGGTTGCTAATGGCAGACCTCTTGGGGGTGTGTTTGATTCTGCGAGGAGAATTCTTCACGGGAGGTTCCGGAGTGCCCTTCGGTGGTGCAAAAAGAATACAGAGAGTCTAAGAACTTCGGCTCTGGCCAGCAGTTTTAGTTCACTTAATTTCCGTGATTTTTGGAAAAAAGTTGCTAAATCTAAAAATGCTGGTCCTCAGAAAATGTCTGATAGAGTGGGTTCAGCGACTGGGCCCAAAGATATAGCGGAGCTATGGCGGGGTCACTATAGCACTGTTTTCTCGTCAGTTGCTTCTGATCCTAAAGCAGCGAGTGCAAGGTCCTTTTCCAAACCATGGACTGATCCTGTTAAGCAGCTGATTACGGCAGAGTCTGTGGCTCGGTCGTTGTCTGGGCTTTCAGGCAGTAAGTCCGGTGGCCTTGATGGGGTGACGACTAATCATGTTAAGCATGGTGGTCCGACCCTGATTTGTCTGTTGACACTGCTGTTCAATGGGTTCCTTAACCACAGCTACGTCCCAGATTCCCTTACTGAGGTGTGCCTGGTTCCAATTCCGAAGTCGAATACCGGAGACATGACATCGTTAAGTAATTACAGACCGATTGCTATGGCGGCTGTTATTTCGAAAATTTTCGAAAAATGTCTCTTTTCTTTGATTTCATCCCAGATTAATTCGTCGCATTATCAATTTGGGTTCAAAGAAGGGTCTTCGACGGAGTTTTGTGTGTTCATTCTCAAATCTGTCGTGCAGTATTTCTGGCTTTTTTCAAGTCCTGTGTTTGCGTGCTTCATTGACGCAAAGGCAGCTTTCGACAGAGTGAACCTTGAGAAGCTCCTGGATAAAATGGACACAAAGGGAGTTGACCGTCGTGTCATTGGAACTCTTGAACATTGGTTCGATGTACAGCGTTTCAGAATAAAATGGAGTGGTTATTTCAGCATGCCATTCCCTGTTCTGAATGGTGTACGGCAAGGTGGGGTCCTCTCTCCGTTGCTGTATAACCTATATGTGGATGGTCTCAACCTGCGTTTGGCTCAAACTAAGGTTGGTTGTTTCATTGGAGGTGTTTGCTTTAATAACCTGAGTTATGCTGATGACCTGGTTATTTTAGCTCCTACAGTGGCTGCACTAAACCATCTACTTTCAATTTGTGATGAGTTTGCGTCAGCTAATGATATCGTGTTTAACACGGCCAAGACCCAGTGTATGGCGTTCATTCCTCGCGGGACCCCTCTGAAACACATCCCTATGGCATTGCTTTCTGGAGTGTCGCTGTCTTTCGTTGAGTCCTACAAATATCTTGGATTCACGGTGGCTCCCTCCCTGAGTGATGAGCTCCATGTTAAAGCACTTTCACGTTCGCTGTGCTGCAGGGCTAACTTACTTATTCGTAAGTTCGGGAAATGCGACCCTGCCGTGAGGTGTTTTCTTTTCAGAGCTTATTGCACCCCGTTGTACGGTCTTGCTTTTGTGCAATCTGTATCTGTTAAGTGTGAGAACTCTCTTCGGGTTCTGTATAACAATTCTTTTCGGTGGCTTCTTGGTCTTTCCCTTAACTGTAGTGCTTCCGGAATGTTTGTTGGTGGTGGCCTCCCTTCTTTTCCTGAACTTCGTAGGAGATCATCTCTTTCGATCCAGACAAGGATTCTTGCTTCGGACAATCCGCTCCTTCGGGTGCTTTCGGGGCCGCTTTTTCGGCTATCTCTGCCACTTTGGCGGACATGGTCTGGTGAGATCTATACACAACGAACTTGATGCTCAAGCACCTTTTTTGTTGTTTGTGTTTTTCTCTCTTATTTTGTTATTGTTTAATATGTTGTTGTTGTTGTTTTTTTTTGTATGTTTTTGAGTGGCCCTAGTTGGTCCTTAGTTCAATGAAATAATTTCCCGGTTCCGGCCGAACTCCAGAACTACTTGTCCGGCGAAAAAAAAAAGCTCAAACACGAAATCAGGGTATCTTCTTTTCCCAGTAATGAACATCTAATCAACTTCAAATAGAAATTTAGCTTATAACAAATTTTCCGATTCCAGCCGGATTCCGGTCGAACTATATGTCCGGGTATAATATGATTGTCATACAGGGACTCAGCATCTCTTCTTACCCCTAAATCGCTTACCTAATCAACTAGAAATAAAACTTTGACTTCCAAAAGTTTTCCGGTTTTGGCCGGATTCCGGACGAACTATACATGTCCGGGTAGAAACTTGTTTTCACATAAGTGTTCAGCATGTCTTCTTGCCCTAAATCGAGCATCTAATCAACTCTAAATAAAACTTTTAATTTTGACAAACTTTCCGGTTTGGGCAGGATTCCGGTCGAAATACTTGTCCGTCGAGAAAATAGTTTTCACCATCGTCTTCAGCATGTCTTCCTACCTCTAAATCGAACATCTAATCAACTTCAAATAAAACTTTTACTTTCAACAAACTTTCCGGTTTGGGCCGGATTCCGGGCGAAATACTTGTCCGTCGAGAAAATAGTTTTCACCATCGTCTTCAGCATGTCTCTCTACCCCTAAATCGAACATCTAATCAACTTCAAATAAAACTTTTACTTTCAACAAACTTTCCGGTTTTGGCCGGATTCCGGGCGAACTACTTGTCCGATGACAAAATAATTTTCACCATCGTGTTCAGCATTTCTTCTTACCCCATAATCGACTATCACATTAGCTGTTTCAAAACATTTTGTTTGTCCCTTAATTTGAATCCCCTCCCCCACCCCTAAATGTAGAGCTACAAAGCCCATCTACGAACTTGACTGGTCCGACGACCCAACGAACCCTCACACCAAGTTTCATCAAAATATCTCATTCCCTTCGAGATTTATCGTGCATACAGACGGACGGACAGACGGACGGACGGACGGACGGACAGACGGACAACTTTTGCGATGTCATAGGTATCCCTCCACTTACGTTTTGGGATCCCAAAAAGAAACCATCCTCGGGCAAGGTGAGTCCCCAAAAACTACTACACCTCGAAAACAGTTAGGCAAAATTCTCTACGATAGTCAAGCAAAGTCAATTTCAGCGGTGCCTGCGATCAGTTCTAGCCAAGGCCGTATCCAGGGTAGGGGGGGGGGGCTAGGGGGTTGACCCCCCCCCCCCCCCCCCACCCCCGAAACACACAAAATTAATGATTTGGGTAGGCTTTTCCAACTGATCTATGTTTTTTTTTGTACTTTTTTGTTCGACCAGCAGGCAACCCCCCCCCCCCCCGAAATAATTCCTGAATACGGGCCTGGTTCTCCCACTCATTATACAATAGCCAATATGTTTCAATCCATTTTTTAAGGACCGGTCCTGGACCGGTCTTACCTAAAATACTAATGTAAACAACTTCCTAATCGCTGTATCCATTCTTAAACACGGGAACCCGAGTTTGCCTGCGAAACTTTCTAACATTCCCAACAACACCTCAAAGATTTCCTCACTTGCCTCCTCTCGCCACTTTCCATGTGCACCAATCAATCAATCAATTTTATTTTCAACCCTAATAGTACTAGGCTAACACAGGTGGGAATTGAAAAAAAGAAACACTCACTAACAATATAAATAAAACACTAACTAACAAACAATAAATAAGAAACGATCATGAATCAAAAACAGTTAAAATGTTTAGTGAGATACGGAACGAACGAATTTAGGTATGTTTCTGAAGATTTCGTAGGTGGGGGAACAAGCTTGGGTTTCGGGTGCGTCCTTGGTCATGCTGTCGACGGTTGTTTGTGAGAACTTTATTCATCAGAAAAAACGGTTACGTAAATTTTGCTAGAAACCAATGGGGATGGAAGAGCCTAAAGACAGCCAAAGCCGGTGATACTTTGTTGAAAGTAGTCTACTTTTACATTCGCTTTTACAGGCGAGTCACACGCTAGTACCGAGCGAGAACAGTCCTAATTCTTATTCGCAGGTATTGGTGAGTGGCTCAATGTCTTTATTTCAGGCTTTCAATTCTTCCAATCTTGGTTTTAATTTTCGGTTTATTTTTGGTTTTCTGCTTTGTTTTGTTTTTCTTGGCTGTTGATCTTCATCCTCGTTTTGGCATTTTCCCTCGAAATTTTCTGTCTGCGCTGAAGAAGGGAGGCGGTTGTCCTCCCGAAATATTCGCCTTTTATTTCAGTATGTACTTTATGTGTTTTATTTATTTTCTTATATTTTCCGCTCTTTCGAAATGGCGGGTTATAAATAAATTACTTACTTACTTACTTAGTATATTGGTTGGCCTTTACAAAACCCATTTTCGATGGTTTCTTTGTTGATTTGTTTCTGTGATATGTCAGGCCAATAGGGTTTACGAAATTTTCTTAGTATTTCCCTAGGTTACCTTAAGAATCCGATTATCTGCTATCAATAGGGCCGTCCGCTTGTATCAGGTTAATCAGTCCAGTAGCTTGTTGTACAGTAGCACAAAGTATCCAAGACTGCTACTTTCACAATGCGAAAGTACCGAAGTCACGTTCCAACAGTTCTCCGGAACTGACACAGTCTTTATCTCTCTTATCGTTACAGTTTCGGCGACCATTTGGATTTGATCCGGCCTTATCAGTCTGTTGCTTATGCAGCGTTTACAAGTACAGGAAAACTTGAACAGAATCCGGTCTTGGTGACAAGATTATGTTTACACGCAGAGGGAAAAAAATTAATTCTTCAAACCAGAAGATCTGAGATATATAGTATCACTATCCATTAAAAAAATGTTTTTAGAGCATTTATGACTTCAGTACTGATGATTGCTGCTCTCAAAAGCTAGCTAGCATTTTTTTGTACTTTTTACCAGCGCCGCCGTGAAGATTCCTTTCAAGTGGGCCGGAATTCGTTTCATCATGAAAGGATTCCCGTTCCGCTAGACTTTTTTTCTACTCATCTTCACGAACGGAATCCTTTCGAGTCGACCAGAATTCCTTTCTACTCGACGGGATTTCTTGTCCGTGTAAACGCTACATTAAGCATTGTTCAAAAAAGTATATAAGCCTATTTGAATAATGCTTGAAGAAACACTGTAAAACAATGCTTTGAAGAATTGCAAGGCCTGATAGCTTCAGGGGGCTTGTTCCCCCAACAAGATAGCTTCAGGGGGTCTTGTTTCTTGCTTTATATTTATTTTATGTAGTCTTACTAGTACGAATAAATGCATGAGTGAATGAGTGAATGATCAAATTCTGACGGTCGCCAATACCCTAAATCCTAAGTAATAAGCTGAATAGCGCTATACGTGATGTTTACATCTTAACGCCTGTTCAAATAGGAACTCAATAGGTTCTTGTCGATGCAGCTTTCGGTGTTGCCACGCTGAAACGGTTTTGTGAGCTTCTAAAGATCGAAGAAGTGTTCTTCAATGCACGGATACAATCTGACGCCCTTTATGTAATATTAAGTTATTAAATTAACGGATGGACAGGCATTGGTCCTCGAACTAGCAATAAGCAGTCATAATGGAACAAAATGTGATCGTTTGATGAAAAGTTGTTTCTTCACAACAAAGTAGAACTTTAGTGCTTCCTGTGGCAACCCTGACGACGCTGCTCCTCTCCGTGGGCTGCCGGCGGAATCAACCAAGCTATCTGATTGGCTCGGCGTAAGGGAAATAGAGCCTGGCTCTATAGCTTTGTCCAAATAGATGAAGTAAGGTGTATTACGGCGGATAAGGTTTTTTAAGCATTGCCCAAATAGGTGTAATAAAGTGAATAGTGCTATATGCGATGTTTACGTCTTAATACACACGCCTGTTCAAATACAACCCAAGAGGTTCTTATCAATGCGGCATCCGGTGTTGCCAAGGTAATACAATTTTTCGAGCTCCAAAAAAATCCGAAAAGGTTCTTAGTACTACTTGAAGTACACGAGTATGTAAACAATATAGCCCAGATTATACTGTAAAAAAGCTATTAAAATAACGGATGTACAGCATTAATCCTCGAACTGACGAAAAGCCGTCGTAATAGAACAAAAACGTGTTTTTTTTAAGAAAAGTTGTTTCTTTAGCCCTGACGACGCTGCGCCTCTCCTCGGCCCGCTGGCGGAACCAACCAAGCGATCTGATTGACTCTGCATAAAGAAGAATAGAGCCGAGCTCTATTTTCCTTATTCGTCTTATTACAGCGCGCCCCGAGGAAAAGAGGAATCTGTAACAAGCCTTATACGCAGTAATATACCTTACAACACCTATTAGGACAATGCTTTACAGGTTCCTCTTTTCCTCGGGGCGCGCTGTAAGAAATGAGTCGAATAAAGAGAATAGAGCTCGGTTCTGTTCTCCCTTATGCTGGGCCAATCAGATCGCTTGGTTGGTACAGCCAGTGGGCCGAGGAGAGGGGCATCGTCACCAGGGTTGCCACGGAAAGCGTAAAAGTTCTACTGTGTTGGAAGCTAAAGAAACCAATTTTCTTTAAAAGAACACGTTTGTCTGTTACGACTGCTTATTGTTAGTTCAAGGGACAATGCTGTCCATCCGTTAATTTAATAGCTTTTTTACAGTATAATGGGCGACAAAGTGTATGCGTGTACTTCAAGTAGTACTAAGAACCTTTTCTAATCTTTCCGGAGCTCGAAAAATTATCAGCGTGGCAGCACCTAACGCCGCATTGATGAAAACCTCTCGAGATCCTATTTGAACGGGCGCGTGTATGAAGACGTAAACGCCGGGTATAGCGTTATTCAGCTTATTACATCTATTTGGACAATACTTATTGTCCTTATTACAGCGCACCCCGAGGAAAAGAGGAATCGGTAATGATCTGTAATACACTGTACAACACCTATTTGGAAAACGCTGAAGCATTGTTCAAAAAGGTATATACTGTATACCTTTTTATACGCCTATTTGTGGAACAAACACTGTACAAAAATGCTTTGACAATTGCAACAAGCCTGATCAAATTCAGACGGTCGCCGAAACCCTAAATAATAAGCTGAAGAGCGGTATACGCGATGCTTACGTCTTAAGCTTTGTTCAATAGGAGTACACTGCCAGAAGTTTCATAACAGATAGCGTATAACACTTTCAAGAATAACACCTTTTCACTTAGAAATAAAGTGTAATGACCAATTAAGTTTACACTATTTCGTGCCTAGATCTCCAACAACACCTTCAACTGGTAAAAACACTAACGGGAAAGAAAGAAACATAACAGATAACATCCCAAGGTGTTATCTGTTGAAACGGCGCATCCTTCTGTTGTCTTTATGTAACTTCTGACAGTGTAGTATTTTTACCTATTGAAGGTGTTGTTGGAGATCTAGGCACGAGACAGTATAAACTTAATTGGTCATAACACTTTATTTCTAAGTGAAAATGTGTTATTCTTGAAAGGGCTATTCGCAATCTGTTATGAAACTTCTGACAGTGTAGTAAGCTGAATAGCGATATTCGCGATGCTTACGTCTTAATACACACGCCTGTTGAAATAGGAACTCAGAAGGTTCTTATCGATGCAGCGTTCGGTGTTGCCACGCTGATACAGTTTTTCGAGCTTCTAAAGATCAGAAAAGTGTTCTAAAGTACACGAACACAATTTGACACCCTTTATATTGTAAAAGATATTAAATTAACGGATATACAGGCATTGGTCCTCGAACTAACAATAAGCAGTTGTAAAGGAACAAAATGTGTCCTTTTGAAGAAAAGTTGTTTCTTAAGCTTCCCACAGAGTAGAACTTTAATGCTTCCCGGCTCAACCCTGACGGCGCTGCTAATCTCCTCGGCCTGCTGGTGGAACCAACCAATTGTTCTAATTGGCATTAGGGAAAATACAGCCTGGGTCTATTCTCCTTATTCGTCATATTACAGGGCGCCCCGAGGAACAGAGGTAAAAAAGGTAAAGGTAAAGGTATCAGCACTAGCCTTGACAGGTCTCCGACTCACGGCCCTCAGCCAGGAAGTGCAATGGGGGGTTGGGGGCCAGCCATCCTGTGCTTTCACACACCCTTCCTGCCACCTTCCCCGGATTTCTCCAGGTATCCATTTGAAGCTGGGTGGACTTTGGCTTGTCTTACAGGGTTACGCCACTAACCCCCGTCCCAAACCAAACAGTAGGCACTTCCTAGACTGGAACAAGCGACCCTTCACTTGCGAGTCCGGCGCGTTAACCACTCGGCCACGGACGGACGAGGAACAGAGGAATCTGCAATAAGCCTTATACGCCGTAATACACCTTACAACACCTGTTTGAAGAATGCTTTAGAAAGTGTGTCATACACCGATGACTTTTCGATCGGTCAGTCCGGTGATCGTGAGTTATGGTACTTCCAGATGTGCTAGGACGATGAAACTTAGCAGGCAAATAAGGGACTCTACCAAACTAACTTGGAAATTGTCACTTCCCCGATCCAACCACGGTGGACCGGATTGGAGGGGGGAATCCGGAATTGGAGGTGTTTTTAGGATGATTATTATCTCTATCCGTTACATATTTTTTTGTGGTTTGGTTTGTGGTATCGATCAGAACAATTGAAGTCGACTCTTTGTTCAGTTGTTGTTCTGCATTAATGCAGTTTTAAAAAAAAAATTTGCCACCCCTAAGACAAGCTTACTTCTTGGGGGGTTGTTAAACGGAAGTGTTTTATTTATTTATTCAATACATTTCTCTCTCTCTCTCTTATTGGCGTACGAATAACTTTTAAATGGGGAATCGGATCATAAGGAAACTTGGTATTTGGAAAGAATTCGTGTCTCAGATGTCACACTTCAAGTCCGGAACGGATCCGGTGACTTTGGAGGGAGTTGGAGGGGGGAACTGGAAATCGTGTGACATGTTCAGAGTGGACGGGTCAACACTATTTTGATGGGAAGAAAAGCACAAGCCCGAGATACGTAGTTGACATGACCGGACCGGATCCGGGAGCTGTGGAGAGAGTTGGAGGGAGGGATCCAAAATTCTGGTGATCTCGAGTTACGATGCTTCCACATGTGCTAGGACGATGAAACTTGGCAGGCATATCAGGGCCTCAACTGTTTCTAACTTAAGAACAGTCGTTTCTCCGATTTGACCATCATGGGGGGAGTGGAGGGAGGGGCAATCTGGAATCTTGAGAAATGTCCAACTTCTGAACGGGTGATCGGATCTTAATGAAACTTGATATTCCGAAAGGACTCATGTCTCAGATGTTCCATTTCAAGTGCGGATCTGATCAATGAGGGGGAGTCGGGGAGGGGGGGGGGCCTCGGGATCCCCAGCCCTTCTCAGATCCGATCATCCCTTAAAGTACTCATCATAACCGCAAAGTACAAAAAATATTTTTAAGGAAAATATACATTTTCATCATCCCATCAGCCCATGATTATTTTTGCCTCAAGGGTTTTGCTTAAAAATTAAATTCTAGCACCCTTAAAGTGCGAATCTTACCGAAAAGTCAAAAGAATATTTTTGACCAAACCATTTATGTTCATAATCCTAAAGGGCCCAGGATCATTTTTGCCTCAAGGGTTGGTTACAGACGAATTTCTAGCTCACCTAAAGTGCGCATCACAACCAAGTGCAAAATTTAATACTTTTTACCAAACGATACATCCTTGTATTTTCCAAGGGTCCGTGATCATTCTTATATCTTAAAGTTCAATTGGCACATCAAACTACCCCAATCCCACTCTGTAACAACGTAGGAACAATGCTTACCCCCTAGATCAGTAGCTTTTTCAACAGTTTCCTCTCTGTGATAGTTCAAAGCATAATTTTGTGGGCCAATACATGCTCAATTTACTAGCTTGGACAAAGATAAAAGTGATGTTTCTTGGAATACTTAGTAGATCTTTATTTTATGCATAAATCAGCTTGTATAATTCAGATTTGAATAGGTTATTTGTTTTTGAATGACTTCTGTAGCTATGTTCTTTTTTATAAGCTTATTGCATATTTTGGTATATTTTATAAAGCAAGCTAATCAAGCTTCACAACACTATTCCACAAAGAAAAACTTTTAATAGGCACTTTAAGCCATGGAACTTCTGATGAAACACTAGAACAATCAGGTAAACTGCATCTGCGGCTTGACCTTGGTGACATCTCAAATATATCCTTTTCTATCAAGCATTGCTGGGAGTTTTTGAATTTCCTGCCACGATACCCCAGCTGCTAAGATTTGGATCGCCGAAATGCCAGAGAGGTAAAGAGCAAGGAATAACAAGAAAACGGCCGATTTTCGTAGCGCCTCCTAAAGGAACTTAGAAATGTTTATTTGTGAAGCATTTACTATAAAGTAAAGTATTAGAAGTGTCCATTGTGCTTTAAGGGTTTTGCTTACAAATGATTACAACAAACCCACGAATTGGCAAATTCCTGCTTTCACCCTCTTCCCCAGCCTTGCATGTGCCATATAAGCTTCTAGCTCTTGTTTCCCGATCTTCCAATTTGAGCCTTACTAACTGAGGCCAGTGAATATAGGAAAGTATAGTTATATAAGGACCATATAATGATATAGTTAGATTGGATACCATCAAGTTTCTTAAAATGTATTACAACAGAAAGAAAACCAGGTGGATTCATAGCGTAATAACATGCATAATAGTAAGTAAGTAAGTAAGTAATTTATTTATAACCCGCCGTTTTCAGAAAGCGGAGTAAATGAAGAAAATAAATAAAACACATAAACATACACAAAAAGACACTTAATTTCAATCGTCGGCCAGGAAGCAGTGTAGAAGGTCGTGCGCTGGTTGGGTTCTGTTGTTGATGATTTTTGATAGCGACGAAGAAACATCCAAAAGGGTAACACCTGCATCTTGAATTTTGAACTTCTCCGTCAAAGTATGGTTATGGCATAATTTCGACAAGTGGAGCAGGTGCTTTGCATATTTAAAATAACATGATCTCATCTTTTTTATCTCCTTCTTTCGCAGAACATGAGTGACACCAGAACGAAATAGTATAGAAGGAGCGCAGAAGGTGCTGTACAATTTTCCCAAAGCTTTACGATTATAGCGCCCCCGGTTGGGGACGATGCGCCCATAGGCGGTACGGATTGATCTAGAAACTTCTTGAACAACCGAAGAGCAAAATTTTGACAACGACGATTTGAATGTTATGCCAAGCCATCGTAGAGATTCTGTTGATCTGACGACGAACGATCCAAGAGAGATAGAAGAATTAGCATTCAAACGATTTGACGAAGGGTTGAAATGCAGGTACTCACATTTTGAGAGGTTAACTTCAAGACCGATTTTGAGAAGTTCCGACGATAGCTTACAGACATTTTTGGTGAGTGTGGATCGGGTACGGCTTACTAAGAGCAAGTCGTCCGCGTAAGCTATGTAGCTGAAGGCATGGTCTTTATAAAAGTAAGCAGGGTGTAAAGAACTGAGACAAGAAGATATGGCCGATTTGAAAATGTAGGGAGATAAGACTCCCCCTTGGCGAACACCAATTCGGACAGCAATAATCTCTGACAAGCTACCTTGCCATTTAAACCTTACTGAGGAATGACCATACCAAAATTTTAACAGACTGACAACAGACAGATTCACGCCAGAAGTAATGAGAGAGAAGAGGGCCTGAGAATGCGTTATATTGTCAAAAGCACCAGCTATATCTATAGAACATATATGAATAGCAGACTTCTCGCGGGTAGCCTGCTTCATCATTTTTGTTAATATGTGATGAGCGTGCGCAGAACTGGCGCTCGAACGGAATCCAAGTTGCATTGAACCAAAACGACATTTTTCAATTAATTCTGGAAGAAGGACGTATTCCAGGATTTTGCTTATGGTACAAGAAACTGTAATTGGTCGATAGCTTTTGCAAAGGTCTGTGTCTTTCCCTCGCTTAATCACCGATGTTACAGTACCCGAGAGGAAACTATTCGGAACCAAACCCTGGCATAAACAAATTTGAAACAGAAGTTGGAGGTGTTGTGTTAAAGCTGGACACTCAGTTTTGAAAAAATCGGCACTAAGGCCATCAGAATCTGTGGAACCAGTTCTTCTTAATTTTCGGAAAGCAATTTCGATGGAAGAACAAGTCACGGGAAGAACAGAGGGTTGAAATATCTTCCTTGGTAGGTATTTAAGAAGTAAATTTTCATAGTGCTGCTGAATTTGTTTTTTGCAACCACTGAATAGCCCACTGTAGTGGCTGGTCCAGTCAGCCGTAGTTAGTGCGGAAGGAGGTACAGCTGAACCTTTATCTGAAATAAAGGTATATAATGAAACCGAAAAAGGCCTGTAGTCTAGAAGGGAATTTACTATTAGATGGAAACGATTCCGGGGCGGCTTTAAACTATCCGATGACACAAATATAAATAACTCCTTCGGCATCTATAGGCTGATCAAATAGAAAACGTGAAGAAAAAAAATCGGTGCTTTCCCAATTTTTAATCAACCTCAAACTCAAAATATTAAAAGCTAGTTACGCAACTAGCTTTTAATATTGACAGTTATTTTCACGAATTTCACTCACAGAAATGGAATGATGAGGAGTCTTTTATTGTCCTTGTTATTAGTCTTTCACTTTCTTCATCCCTTTGTAAAATGTAATCTATAGAAAAAAAAATCGACACTGAACGAATCGTGAAACAACTTCCATGCTAAGAAGAACTCGACTAAAAGCTCGACTTGTAGAATTTATGTAAATGCTCATTTTGGCATTCTGTCAGCGTTTGCGGAATTTACTGCTTGCTATTTACAAGGATGATAAAAAAAAATATATAAGCTACGTGAATAGAAAGACGATGACGACGTTGTTTTTTTACTACTTAAATTAGGTAATGTCAGTATAAACTATCAGTGTAGCAAAAACGATCGACTGAAACAGAGGCACGGTACGACATAGTATAGGAGGCACGAGTACAAAAAGAGGCAGGAAAACTAAAAGGGCTCTTTCAGGCTTTAGAGAGAGGGGTATAGAATAATGTTCTAACGCGCCTTCTTTTAGGCTCTGGAGTTACGAACTCTCACTTTCTTGTCTACTTCTAATACTGGCTAATCCCTTTTTATTACTCAGGCGTCCTGCGCCGCGCCGTGCCTCTATTTAGTCGATCCCGTCGCAAAAAGGCTAAGAACCTTCTCGGATCGATCACGTAGCAACCCTTCTTTAAGCTTCAACAGCAATTTTTAAATATGCAAACAATATTTACCTATTGACATATTTAAGCACACAGCTTGAGCCTCCAAATATTTACTTAGCAGTATCCTAACCAGTCAACCGGTATTATGTGACTACTTGAAGCGTATGAGATTTCTTCCGCCTTATTAGCTTAACCAGACTGTTTGGGATTTTGCCCATCCCGACCCGGTCTTTTATTTCACAGTTTGGTCTCTTTTGTTAATGCCGATCTTTTGAACTTGACTTGTGACGTCACACGTGTCGGATATCACGCTTTGGGCTGAGGGTTTTCCTAATCGAAATGGGAGGGAAATTTGAATATTTCACTTTGGTAGGGTTTGGATCACGTTTCAAAATTATCCATGACAAGGGATCGAGGACAGAGGGAGTAAGGGAGGAGCAGCCAGTAACCATACCCTAATTCTACATTGAAGTAGTCAGGGAAGTCCTTTGGCGAGGGGTTGCCCACTCTTTTGGTATACAGAAAGTGCCCGTTCGGTGTCGGGAAAGGGGGTCTACTAATTGCTGGGGAGTGAATAATCCCTCGGTCTTTGGGCTAGGTCTTCTTTAAGTATGTTTAACCAAGACAAAAGTTTAAAGGGTGACTGAAGGCCTAGGTCTACCTTTACTAAAATTCTTGCAACCCGACTGTCCTGGTGGATCCATGGAACCCGGGTCCAACGCACAAGTTATATTCTTCTGCTACCTCTTGTTAACTTTTGTCATGGCTGGGCTGGTATACTCTATATGACGAAGTCCAAAACACGTTCTTCCTCAGGAAGAACGAGAAAACGTCGCCCCAACGACTCAAACTCTACAACTTAAATCCTGTGTCAACCAGGCATGGCGATCGTGCGGACAACTGTAGTGCCCGGCTCTTCCGCTAGGTACACGGCGATGTTGCATCGCCAAAGAGAGTTAGTCATCAAGAGTGTTTTTGGTGGTGAGATTCTTCAATTAGCTTGGATACTACGAGTACGGTAAGCGATCAAGAAAACCCCCGAAAATATAGTTTTTGATTCTTTCATTATGAATGGTTAGCTTAGCTTCAAACCTTATAATTAAGTTATGTACTCTTACGGAGACGATCGTCAAAGCGAACCTGTGATTGGTTCACGTGACGCATTATGTCACTGGTCAGCGAGGTGTGCAAATGATTGCATGCAGTTCATACGGGTTGCACTAATCAGTTGTTGAGAAGCAAAACAATGTTTTTGCGTGAGCCCTTCAGTTCCACTTTAAATTGTCTCCGTGGGACTGTCAAGTTTACAGTGTTAAAGACCAACGGAGTGGTTTCTGGCAAGTCTTTGAACTTATCCAGCCCTGTAAACTATTATAAAGTATTTAGTTGTCGCAATAACAACGATGACATCACGAAGGTGTCTGGGATAATTACTAGCCTGAATTCAGAAACATAAAAAGATGCTATTTTCCCAATAATGACGTGTCGTTTAATTTGTATATTCTCACGGTATTTTGTCCGTGACTGAACCAAACTTTCGAGTTATCACGTAATATCCCAGTGCTGGGAATAACTGTTTATGTTCTGAACGGAAGTTGTAAATAAGCATAAACAATAGAATCTGAGCTTTTGCGAATGCGCCCTTGACTGGTAGTCTTTCGAAACTTCTACAATGGAAGGATTTCCGGCAAGGTTAAAGTGCACAAGTCTTTGCGTTCATCCACCGCTTCCCATTTCCAGTTATTTTTCAGACAAAACTTCCCATCACTGAGGTGGGAAGATTTCTTCCAGAATTTCAGTAATTTTTTTGTTATTCAGTTTACTATACATACCACATGTTTTCCAAAGCATTAAACACCTCACAACGAGCTCTCGGGGATCCGAAGGCAGGACTGGCACATGTCGAACGATAGTGTGAATTTTCACTCTATTTTGTTTTTGCTAGTTTGTCCTGCGTACGGCATAAAGATCACTCTATTTCAGAAACCGAACGAATCACTTTTGCAGCAAGGTTCGGACAACTGTAGAGTATTTCACGTTAAGTAAGATGTTCCAATTAAGATGTGTCATTTTGCAGCGGCAATTCCGACCAAAATTATTCACGGAAATATAATTTGACTCCCAAATCACTCTCTCTATCACTCTCAACACTGTTTGAAGACACTTCCGGGATTCGAAGGCTACTTTGGAGTTTCGACAAATCACATAAGGCTTCCGCTGTTTTAGCCTCTCTCCAGGCCCAATGGCTTTGACGAGAAACGCGGCAAATTGAATAACCGGTGTTTCTGACCAATAGGACTCACCGGAAGAACGTTTTGAAAATAGACAGACACGACGAGCGTGAAAATCAGTGTAATGCCATTAGGGTGGGGGGATAGAATATACCAAGGAAATGAGGTGTCGGCAACTTTTCAAATAATACTAAATAGAGGAAGGGAATGGTGCGGCGAATCCTGGCTACAGCCTTCCTGGTTTTAGGATGCCCTTCCTCGTTTTAGTATGCCCTTCCTGGTTTTAGTATGCCTTCCTGCTTTTCTCGCGTTCCCTTCCCATCCTGGTTTTATTCGATCCCACAGGGTCAGGCGGTCGTGTACGGAAAATCTTGCCACGTTTTTCTGCAACGAAAAGGTGAGATCCGTCACATTTCTGATGAAAGTGCAGAAAATCAGGGCCCGGAAAACCTAATCTTCAGTCTGCACCAATGAGCCCCACAAAATAGCTTCATAAACGAAGAAGCCAGAGGTTTAGAGAGAATGACCCGTAAATTATCTGTCCTATAGATTCTTTTTGAATACAAGTTGATTAGAAAGAGGACCAAAGAAGAACAGATGTCGTCTGGTGTAACTTTGCGGTTTGAGCCACGTAAATAAGGACTAATAACCGTCAGTCTTGGAGAGGAACGGGAATCCTTCTTCAGCATTCAGGTAAGACGACACAACTATCGTATTTTGAGATTTATGTCTGTATCAGTAGCGTACACTCTGATACCAGGCTTTGTTAAAGCTAAAGACTATTCTTAGATATCTCTGTTAAGATGTGCTTGTTAGCAACGAACAGTTTTAACTTTTTTTTTAACTCAACCCCCATACTTGTGTTTTTTCACTCCGTTCTATCCACTCTTGCTATATTATTAGTTTATGTCGTCTTAGTAATAATTTGACAGTGCAAAACGGATACATAAGCTGAATTTTATTAGAGCTATATTTTGGCCATTCTTGGCAAGGGTCCTCTTCAGTTTATTCAAACAATGTTTACAACGGATACGTCAGCTATGATTCTTCATCAGCGATATTTCGGCCCTTCTTGGCAAGGGTCCTCGTCAGGCTGTCAATCCTCTGGTTCAATCCTCCTGTAATCTTTGATTACAGGTTTGTTTCCTTCCCCGAAGTTGAACCAGAGGATTGAGAGCCTGACGAGGACCCTTGCCGAGAAGGGCCGAAATATCGCTGATGAAGAATCATAGCTGACGTATCCGTTGTAAACATTGTTTGAATAAATGTTTCAAAGTAAGCTTGGGCTCAAAGAATATTTGGTCCTCTTCAGGATCAAGTCGCTCAAACTGGAAAATAAACTTATAAAAAAAAAAAAAAATTAAAGAATCTAGCTTAGCCTTAAGTACATAATATGGTGAATTCGTTTGTCTCTCACAAATTGCTAAGTCGCTGAACCTTGCCAAGAAGGGACAAAATATAGCTCTAATAAGATTCAGCTGACGTAGCCCTTTCGAACTGCCAAATATGATCCGTCCAAAGAATATTTATAGTGAAGGTTAACTTCAGACATCGAGGTTGACATAGGAAAATAACACCGAGACGGTCATTGAAAATAACCTATCCTAGCCGAAGGCGAGGCTGATATTTGTAACTGGCCATCGAGGTTGTCATTCCGATATCAAACAAGATGGAGTTGTGTTAACTGTTATAACTTTTTCGAACAGAAATCATCTCTGCAATGGAGGCTGACCTATATCATCCTCTCATATTTACCGCTAACTTTCTGTGTGAAGGTTATCGTAAGATAACTGACCGTTAGTCATACGGTGATATACATTGCATACCTGTTCGAGAAAAGTTGTTTAATAGTAATAATAATAACAGAGTGCATCAAAAAAGCAACTCGAAGAAATTGAGAATAGTCACACTGATCGGAGTTAACAATCTTATCTGTAATACACTTTAAATCTCGAGATATTTCTCTTCCAGTTGTTCTTATCAGGCATGACTCATCTATTTCGAACTAAAGATCGCCGAACTCTGCGATTGATATATTTCAAATATTGTAAATTTCAAGTGCTCCCTAGATGGCACCGAAACAGACGAGTCATTGCTCGTTTTGGTATCACGAGTGCGCTCTCTCGTATACACTTGATGATTATCTCTCCCTTCCGATGCAGAATCTCCGGGTACCTTCGGAAGAAGGGAAGAAATGGTGTCACAACTGCGCTGACTCGGGATTTGAGTCATTGAGTTTGAGTCGTTAAGGACACGTTTGCTCCTTCTTCCTGAGAATCACTGGCGTGTTTTGGACTTAGTCATGTAGAGTATTCCTTCAAGCGATGAGCTCTGCAAAAAGTAAGTCCAAGACACGCCAGTTAACCTCGGGAAGAACGAGTAAGGTCGCCCGAACGATTACTCAAATTCTGTGCCAACCAATCTACGGCGTTCGTTGGGGACATCTGTGGTGACGCTTCTGGCTCTTCCCCTAGGTACACGGCGATTCTTCACCGGCACGAAGAGTTAGTCATCGAGAGTAATATTCTGGCATGTCCCTACGAGTACGACACATTATAGACATGACCGGTCCGTTAAAGTTTAACTGAAAAGTAAACTTATTTTTGTGTCATTTAATTGAATACACTGAATTATTTGGATTCTGTAAAGGGATTTTTTTATTTTCCCACTATTTGCTCTACTTATGAAGTTCAGAATATCTGCAGCCGTCCCCACAGCGTAAATTCTACTATGACGGGGGAAGTTTTAATCTCAACAAGAACGGGGCTTCTCAGTGGGCAGTGGTGAGATTGGTGAAGAATGCTTAGTGCCTGAATAACAAAAAAAAATCATAAATCTCTCTCGTAAGGCATACAACAAAAATACAAGCGCATAGAGGTACCACAAATCACACGGAAATTCCACTATTTGAAAATCGATTATTCGTGAATAGAGAACACTCGAGAGAACAACGAAGTAGCGTATTTTCAGCAGGTCAGAGAGAGACAAATTTAATATATAATAGTGGAATTTTACAACAAAAAAGTTTGAATATCATAAGAGACCTGCCACGTGAAAATCTATATAGATTTATTTGTGGCAGGACTCAATAATTTTATCACTTAGCATAATTATATTTGTCTTCAAGCCAATTTATGTGAATAAGTGATGGGTAACTAGATTGTCCTATCCCAGCCCTTTTTCGCTTAAACTTTAACAAGTGTAAGCTTCTAGAGGGTCTTATAATTTCTAGTAGTTTTTTCATTCAGTTCCAGCTTCAGCCTCAAAAGAACCTGCTATGAAGGATCCATTGACGTATCCATTTAGCAGTGTCAATTTTTTGTCTAATGAGCCCCATATACAATCTAAAGATAATCTAGAGGTAAATGCAAACAGAGTTCGATTTTTGGGATCCCAAAACGTAAGTGGAGGGATACCTATGACATCGCAAAAGTTGTCCGTCTGTCCGTCCGTCCGTCTGTCCGTCCGTCTGTAAGCACGATAACTCTCGAAGGGAATGAGATATTTTGATGAAACTTGGTGTGAGGGTTCGTTGGGTCGTCGGACCAGTCAAGTTCGTAGATGGGCTTTGTAGCTCTACATTTAGATGTGATAGTCGATTATGGGGTAAGAAGACATGCTGAACACGATGGTGAAAACTATTTTGTCATCGGACAAGTAGTTCGCCCGGAATCCGGCCAAAACCGGAAAGTTTGTTGAAAGTAAAAGTTTTATTTGAAGTTGATTAGATGTTCGATTTAGGGGTAGGAAGACATGCTGAAGACGATGGTGAAAACCATTTTCTCGACGGACAAGTATTTCGCCCGAAATCCGGCCCAAACCGGAAAGTTTGTTGAAAGTAAAAGTTTTATTTGAAATTGATTAGATGTTTGATTTAGGGGTAGGAAGACATCCTGAAGACGATGGTGAAAACTATTTTCTCGACGGACAAGTATTTCGCCCGGAATCCGGCCCAAACCGGAAAGTTTGTTGAAAGTAAAAGTTTTATTTGAAGTTGATTAAATGTTCGATTTAGAGGTAGGAAGACATGCTGAAGACGATGGTGACAACTGTTTTCTCGACGGACAAGTATTTTGACCAGAATCCGGCCCAAACCCGAAAGTTTGTCAAAATTAAAAGTTTTATTTGGAGTTGATTAAATGTTCGATTTAGGGCAAGAAGACATGCTGAACACTTAAGTGAAAACAAGTTTCCACCCGGACATGTAGTTCGTCCGGAATCCGGCCAAAACCGGAAAACTGTTGGAAGTCAAAGATTTACTTCTAGTTGATTAGATAAGCGATTTAGGGGTAAGAAGAGATGCTGAGTCCCTGTATGACAATCGTATTTTACCCGGACATATAGTTCGACCGGAATCCGGCTGGAATCGGAAATTATAAGCTAAATTTGTATTTGAAGTTGATTAGATGTTCATTACTGGGGAAAGAAGATACCCTGATTTCGTCTTTGAGCTTTCTTTTTTCGCCGGACAAGTAGTTCTGGAGTTCGGCCGGAACCGGGAAATTGGCAGAAGTGGCAGGAAGTTTTCGTCAAAACAGATATGACTTATAGGGGTAAACACACATGCTGAATCCAAATCTGAACTTGGTTTTCTCAGGTGATTAACTATTTGGCCTTAATCTGTTTCTGAATTTTAATTGTAAAAATGTTCAAGGAGTCTGGCGAAGACTGGATCTGGCTAAGACAAGACCCAGTTGTCTGGATCAGATATTGAATTTTTGGGATCCCATCGAAACCTTTGGTCTTGTTGTATTCGAATGCGAATTTCCTCCCTCACTCCAAAATGTTAACGCATCGCAAACTGGTTTGCCCATAGCGACGCAAATTTCACATGCTAAATCTTGTCGCATTCTATGTGTACGTAATTTGGGGGCAAAAATCAGAAGATCAGCAAAAACTCCGGATCCGAAACTACAAATGTATTATCTGGGACATGTGTTATCTATCTACGAGGTTTAGTTATGTGTGCACGTATCTTAAGGCGGTGGTGACACCACACTTGAAAGAATTAACAGCTCACGTGGCTAGTAAGATTATGCCTAGTCACTATTTCATATGAAGATAATCCATCAGTCGAATGAAGTCATGCGTTAGTCTCAGATGACATGATGCCGATTGTTACTCAATTGTGACGTGTCGTTTGATCATCGACTGAGATCAAGTTCAATTCCTGCTTTGTACCCGCTTTCTTTATACGTTTTTTCCGACTAATGTCGCTGAGATCAGACCTATCCTTTCGAAGTACCGGGGACTACAACCAGAGGCGGCATTTAGGGGGGACGTCCTCCTCTCCTTCACTTCAAAGTCATCTTCCTTGGTGATATTGTTGGCTCCTACATAGGTTTCAAAAGGCAAAGTGCACTTTAAAGTACAAATCTAAAATTTCGAGTCTGTGAAAAAAAACTTGGATTTGCGACCAAGATTGATCGTTGCCCCCCCCCCCCCCCCTCTAAGGTTTACTAAAAGGGCGCCTCTTTATACAACTGTACAGGCTACATCGTTGTTACTTTAATCTCTGTCTCATTTTCTTCAGAATTATTAATTCTGCGCTTTATCTGTAGTTTTGTCCAAGGGGATCACATTGGCAGAAAGCACTGCTTAAAAAATTAGCAAGATCCTAGACCTATTCTGTACCCTAATTTTATCTTTAACTACTGATAAATAGGTGTCTTTCCGTGTCTATTATTGTGTATTTGTTTATTTGGACCTAATTGTTCCACTACTTACTACCGTTTTTTTCCCTCGTATGTACGTAAAGATATGTAGATATCTTTAGCATTTTTGTCGTATCATTTTTGTTTTTGTCTTATCCCTAAACCAGTACCTTATTCATTTAGGTTAATCACTGTAAATATGTGGCAAGAATAGAGATAGGGATGTCAGCAACAACTTACCAGAGCCGGTGTTTAAAATATTTCTTCATAGAAAAATCCAAAATGGCGCCTGTGGTGTTTGTCGCACTTGTGCTCTTGTCCAGTTATGCATCTGCCACTGTTACCTCTACAGTAACTCAGTACGTCATCGTCTCAACGACGACTTTAACAACCACAACAACTCCGTATTGTTATACAACCATCGCTGGAGCAACGGCCTGCCGTAAGCGTCCAGCCATAGAGGTACCAGAAATCCAGGAGGGTCCGATTCTGCCGTCGGCTGTGGCACTTGAAAGGTAAACTGGGATCTTTGCAATATTTCCTTTTCTTGAAATTGTCTATCATGAATTTTCGGTTTCGATTCGGTTGAGTTCCACCGAGTTCTATGATCAGGAACGATCTGGTTTCGATCCTTACAATTCTGTTCTTATTTTCCTTCCGCTGTCTGGCTGATAAGAAAATACTCTGTATGATAGTTGATGGTGCAAATATGATAACACGCCACAGGACGAAGGAAGAAGCGTGTCCGTACCACTCAAACTCAACGACTCAAATCCTGTGTCAGTCAATCTCCGCGATCTTTGGGAGCAGCTGTGACACCACTTCTGCGTTTCTTCCACTAGATACCCGGAGAGGCAGGAGATTATGCATCGGTAAGGAGAGATAGTCATCAAGAGTATTAGCTTCTTTTCGTTTTCACAAGAGCTGCGATCGCTACGATTTACTGATCCAGATGGTCAACAGGGTGATTATGGGATCGAGTAAAACCAGGAAAGGAAGGGAATACGAGAAAAGCAGGAAGGCATACTAAAACCAGGAAGGTCATACGAAAACGAGGAAGGGCATACTAAAACGAGGAAGGCTGTCGCCAGAATTCAATGCTGCGAAAAACTGGAAAGCCGCACCGTTCCCTTCCTCTATTTAGTATTCTTTGAGGGGTCGGCAACTTTTCAAATTCGAAGTTCACCATCCCTTCCTCGTTTTAGTATCCTGACATGGGTAGGCATTAAGTCCAGCGAGAGGTCGACAACTAAGATATTTCAAGTCCACCATTCCTTCCTCGTTTTAGTACCTTGAAAGTACTAAAAGGAGGAACGACTACTAAGAATTAAAACTACTACCCCTCGAAGAATACTAAACAGAGGAAAGGAATGGTGCGATTTCCAGTTTTTCACAGCATTGACTTCTGGCGAAAGCCTTCCTCGTTTTAGTGTGCCCTTCCTGATTTTAGTATGCCTTTCTGCTTTTCTCGCGTTCCCTTTCTTTCCTGGTTTTAGTCGATCCCGGGTGATTATAACTACCCGTTCTGCAGGAATCCCCGGCAGAATGGTGACGTAAGTCCGCGCCGTTATTATTTAGTTCCAGAGATGATGATTATTAAATTTTATTTACGCACTTAAGAAGAGGAAAATGAGAAGGTAGTCAACTACAACAAGAAAGATCTGGTTCCTACTCGTATAGGAGCTGGCTCCTCCATCCTTAAAGTCGACTCAGAAATTACTTATCGCTCGAACTGAGCGTAAGATACGTAATGCGCATGCTGGAGCACAGCTGAATCTTGATAAACGCCACCTTGCAAAAGTGTATAATGCTGTATCTCTCCCTCATGTTCTATACTTGGTTCCTTTCTGGGACACATTAGTTGCGTTTTTGCTGATACCATGGTTCTGTTACCACGGTCTAAAGTCGTTTTTGCAGTTATCGTGGTATCTGGCCAGTTACCGTGGTAACAGATATTCAGATACTACGGTCCGACCGTGGTAACTGCTCGTGGTATCTGAAAAGTCATCTCAGTTTCATCAGATTTTGTCAGATTGATGAGAAAGAAGTTTAGCACTTATGTAACTGGATATCTGTTTTTCTTTTGGGATGACTTCGAAAAGTGCAATTTCGGCGATAGTCATTTTTGCAGAGCACCGTGTATCAGATACCACGATAACTGCAAAAACTACTAATTGCATATCCAGTTACCGTGGTAATAGATACCATTGTATCAGCAAAACACAACTATTAACTCAATCGGATAGAACACAATTAGTAGGGCTTACTTCAAATATGCAAAGTTCCTCATTCGGGTACCGCCTTGGACAGGGAACGGTAGATTGCGGGAGAGATACAACTTGGCGGATCCTCTTGATGCTGTGGACAAACTTTTTCTCAAGTTGTCAGAAAGTCCTTCAGACCACCCTTGGAAGGATTTTCTGTTCTAGTTCTGGTTTTGTTGTCGTTGTTGTTCTTTCTTTTTATTTTATTTGTTTCATTATTAGGTTAATTTGTTAGAAATTAGTTTCGTCAGGGATCCATAAATTTCCTGTAATGACTCGCCATTCAGGGGGCTTGTCATTTCTTATGTTGCTATGTTGCTATGTTGCCCGAGCCTCACCTAGTTTCCAAATAATCCGCTTGGATCGAATCGGCGTTCTTGCTCAGATAGACAAAATTGCCAGCATGCCACCAGGTACCTAAGCTAGGACAAAAGACCCAGGATACTCGAGAAATATTCTTAGTTCAGCACAAGAGCTGCGAAAAAATTGTCTATCTGGATAGTCGGGTATTTTATCCCCGTGTATACTTTTCGAACTATCTGACGCTCGGTCAAGAGCGCATCAGAAATCTCTTATTGACAAGCCCCCTGAATGGTGAGTCATTACAGGAAATGTATGGGTCCCTGGTTTCCTGTTGTTTTTTGTAGGTGTTATGTCTTTCTGTATATCGCTTTTTCCTCTTTTTGTATTTATACTCCGTTTTTCTCTTTGTGAGTATGTGATGGGTCATAAATAAATTATTATTATTAGTAGTAGTATAGGTACTCCTTCATCCCAAGCTGACTGCCAATCTTATTTGACTGTGCAAAACGGATAAGTCAGCTACATTTTATTAGAGATAAATTTGGGCCCTTCTTGGCAAGGGTCCTCTTCAGGCTCAAGCCGCTAACGTGGAAAATGAACTTCTGTAAAAATGAAAGATTCTTCCTTCATATCTGATTTTGTGAACTTCTTCTCTGAAAATTGGCTGGAGTTTAAGCTGGTGCTGTGATTTCTTTCTGGACAGGGCTGCTGTTTTTGCTGTTCGATTGGGTAGTCGAAAGCGTAGAGATTCTTCTGCATTTTGGTTTTGGAGCTCTAATAAAATATAGCTGACTTATTCGTTTTGCACCGTCAAAAATCCTCCTGTTATCGTCTTGTGATAAGTTCTTTGGAACGCAACCTTCGTAAAGAGGGTCTCGAATACGTTGTTTCTTCTTGGAAAGTATTTCTCTCTCAGTTTCATGGTTCCTGTAAATTTTCGTTCTTAGTTCGAGGAGTTGATATGAGAAAGGCCAGTCTTGCAAAGTTTCTAACCCCTTTGCTCATCGCCTGCCAATGTTTGCATGGTTCCGTGACGCCGTAATTCTGAGGTTCTTCCTACGAAATTAATAAATCATCAGTAAACAAATTTTTTTAAATTTGCAAACTGTTCATCCATCATTCTAGCGTCACTGGAGGTGCAGGAGGAACTAAGGTAAGGTTCATATATCCGAATATTTAAACATGTTCTTTGATTTTATTTTCTTTCTTGCTTGAAATTTGTGGCTAGGCTACGTGAGATACGCTACGATATTTGATGCCTAGCATTAACGAAGTCCGAGACCATTTCGAAGCTCACTAGGAAAATCATTTCACTATCTGCTCGGTACTTCTTGGTTATTATGTAATTAGGCTCTAACATATTTCTGTACTTCAACTTCAAATCATACCATCCTCTCTCTATATTCTTTTAGCTTGACCGAACTGCCAGTACTTCCTACTGAAGTCGTAGACATCACCGAACTCGATGGTTCCGTCAATGAGGAGTTCGATAACGTCGTCTCTGAGATTCAACCGGTCTTCCTCACTGAGTCTATCGAGATCCCTGAAACCCAAGCGGACAAACGCATCGAGAGCTCTGTTGGCGAAATCGTTGACATCGTCGTGGTTGAACCCCGCTTCTTCCTGACGATCATTTACACAGTGACATCGTCGCTGACGCAGACGGTCTTGTCAACGGCTACCGCTTCGCCAAAGCCTTTGGTATTGGCCTGTGCACCTAATCCGCTTCCCTCACCGGCATGCTGATGTACACAATTATTCTTAATATGAAAAGCGTTAGTGTGACTTTTATTTTGGAAGAATATTTTAAATAACAGGAACTGTCGAGAAGGTCTTCTAGATGCCGTAAAACATCTGTACCTATCAGGTCTTCTAAATGTCAAACGAACTGTTCAGTAATTATATTTCCGACAAATGGGACCGTGGTTAAATAGTCCAGAAAATGGTTTCAGAACATTTTCCTTTCCTTCGCCCACAACGCAACTTTTTTCGAACATTCGAACATTTTTTTTCCGAACATTTCTATGAGGATGCTGAATCATCTCTCTGAATGAGGGATACCTAGATAAATGGTATATTTTGGGTTTCTATAGATATCAAAATTCAGAATACTTGAAAGTGTTTTTTTTTTAATTAGGTGGAGGTATTGAAAAATCTTCCTCCGAAAATGTGAGTTACTTCTATTAAAATGCTAAATCACCTCTCTCTGAATGATGCATACCTAGAAAATGGTACATTATTTTTTTTTTGTGGGGGGGGGGGGGGGTGAAAAATCTTCCTCCTTGGTCGCCAATTAGGTTTCAAGTGGCAAACTAGTGAATTTGGTTTTAGGTATAACTGCTTCAAGTTAACCCCAATATGAGTAATTAAATTCCGAGTCTGTGAAAACCACGGATTTGGGACCAAAATTGGTGTTTCTCCCCCCCCCCAAGATTTACTGAAATGGTGCCACTGGTGTTGCTATGCTGGACATACTGAATTTCATTGAAGCCCCCCCCCCCCACACTCACACACAGTCAGTAGTCAATGACAACAATAAGAGGTGAAAGCCAGCGAGCCCCCGTTACTCGTTTACATTTCTTGTCTAGGGAAAATCCTCAAGTACTTACAGTAAAAAGTGTAGACAGGGAGGTTTTAGCCTAGAAAAACGGGATATAAGAAGTAGAGAGTCCTAGAAGTCTTACACTTCCAATAATGCCTGTTGGTAAGGACAGTGTCTTACCAAGGACCAACGGCCTTTCCTATGGGATAGCTAATGCTTACCAGGCTAAACATAAACACTAAACATAATAACTTACCATCCTTACCATATTAATGCTGAACTCGTTATGACTACAGTTACGAAGCAAGATAAAAAGCGATGTGTTGTCACACATGATCGAGCACATGACACATGTGACCTGCTAAACCGGATGTCAGCTTAATCCTGTGAGTGACCACTCGACCAAATAACTAGAAGAGCTTCGAAAAAAAAGATAGTAGGAAAAGCACTCAACAGGTTTGAAAGGATTTACGGTTCACTCGTATATATAAAGCCCAGGAAAATGTCACCAGCATTCAGTTTCACCAAAGGAAGAACAGCGTAAGTACATTACTGTTTAATCGTCCTTGTACCATTATAGTGCAAACTCTTAGGATTTATGGGTCTTTTCCGACTCTTTTCTAGTCAATGTTTTTTGCCTGTAATTTGAAGATAAGTTTGATCCTAGTGCAGTTTTTCTCCCCTCACTTGTCTCGGGAAACTTGAGTACCGGACCTAGGAATGTTCTGTAATTCTTCCTGACGGCAAGGGCCTATCATTTCTCGTTTCATAATTGCGATTCCAAGGCAATAGTTGCGTTCTTGCAGATACCATGGTATCTGTTACCATGGTAACTGGATCTGCAATTAGTCGTTTTTGCAGTATCGTGGTATCTGATACACGATTGCTCTGCAAAACGAACTATTGCCCAAAATGTACTTTTTGAAGTCATCCCAAAAGAAAACTGATATCCAGTTACATTATTAAGTGCTAAACTTCTTTCTCACCAATCTGACAAAATTTGATGAAAGTGAGACACCACGACCGGTTACCACGGTCGGATACAACGATAACTGGCACGATACCATGATAACTGCAAAAACACATATTAACCGTGGTATCGGATACCACGATAACTGCAAAAACGACTTTAGACCGTGGTATCGGATACCATGGTATCTGCAAAAACAACTAATCATCCTTGAAATTTTTGTTTCTTTTCGTCTCGGTAGATGACTCCTTTGAGAGCAGCTATAGAGAGATTGCACCCTACCCGATGAAAACGGATATTGCTACATCATCATCACGGGATCAAAACAACAAAATTTAACATTGGTAGGTATAGGACTTTCAATTTTGAAATTAAATTATCGGCGTTTTAACATCATTCTGAGCCAGGGACTTGCTGGAAATGTTAATTGGGCTATTCCTTAACCGCATAATTCTATTTT
>JAKZAP010000019.1:18353712-18486757 GCA_023053575.1 Branchinecta lynchi | reverse complement strand
CATAATCAGAAGGCCCGATGTTCCGAAAACAATACCGACGCCCGACAAAAGCATTCAGAATTCAATTTCTTTGTGTTTTGCCCGACAAGACAGTAAAGGACTTTAATTTTTACGTCGTGCGATGTACCGACGATACTTGAACTTTTCGCATGTTTTCCATCGAAACTCTTCTTCTTTAAGTATGGCTCGTTGGACGACTAGGAGTTCCACTTGAGCCTTATCTTTGGGGGGTCAAAAGTAAATTACGCTGAATCTTCTAGTTTCAGGTCGTAATAAAGACAGAAATGCTATTAAATATAAATTTAGCATCACTAGTCTGAATATTTTGATCACCACTTTTTTGACCACCACTTGACCACCACTAAGCGAATTCACTGTTGGGTTAATACGCAACTGGGAAAATGCATCTTTAACTTTTTGTTGGATTGGTCCCAGATTGTGGCATGAGGAAAGGATATGATCCAAGGTTTCCTCCCGTTGACAAAAAACGACACAGTGGGGATGCAGCAACTTGTTGGTTCTTATTACATATTTTATATGTATATGAATGTTTGTTAAAGTTGCAGGTGTTAGCTCTTATTCGGTAATACCATGTTGTATTTTGGCGACCAGGAAAAGGTGAAAACTGGATAACCTCATGATTTTTTGAAACAACCTTCGAACAATGTCGAATAGCATCCCTAACTAGTAATCCTTCTACAGCATTAGTTTGGAAGGAAGCTGACTTTTTCGCTGCTACATCAGCTTCATTGTTTCCTTTTATGCCCATATGGCTGGGCAAATACTGGAAGTCGATCACCAATCCTTTGGAAAATAATGTTTGGATCATTGTTTTCCAGTGGTAAAGATCTGTATCTCGTGACTTACAGTCGTAACTTCTAATTGCCTCCAGGGCTGACATAGAGTCTGAGAAATAATACACTTCTGGCCCTTTAGATCTTTTCGTTGGATCGACTCCAGAGCAACCCGATGCAAAATTTGTAGCCTACGCAGTAGTATGGCAGTAGTACGAAAACGTTGCATGTAATACTATGCAATATCAAAGAATACTATCATTTAATGTGCCTCAGACTGGTCCAACCTTGTAGAAGTATAAAGTAGCATCCTGTCTTGCCATGGTAGCATCCGGTCTTGCTAATAGTAGCATATAGTAGTATGCAGTAACACGGTAGCCTTGAAGTAGAAGCATGTAGTAGCATCTTTAGTACTGCATGCTACTTTTTCGTGCTACTTTATAGTACTATTTTGAGATAAATTTTTCATAGGGAATATTAATTGCTCTCACTTCGGCACTCACAACTGATGATTGGTGGTTCAACCTGTCGAGGGCATGTAGTTTCCACTTTGGAAATACTGCTGCACATCCAACTCCACTATCAGATTTCGAACCATCACCCCCCCCCCCCCCAATGTTGTCGGCCAGTTGGTAAAAAATAACCGAGTCGGCGCGAAGCGCCACGATTTTTCGTCAAAACAATTAATTTTTTTCACGAAAACAGTCGGTTTTTCTGAAAATTAGTCAATTTTTCCTAAAATCAGTCGATTTTTTTCAAAACCGTCTTTTTTGTTGTTGAAAACAGCCGTTTTTCCGCAAAAACAGTCGGTAAAAATTAGCAGCCAGTCGGTAAATGCCTCACCCCCCCCCCCCCCAAACATTTTGGCTAGTAACGTCTCTGCTCCAGAATATACTGGAATTCTGCCACTACTTCATTTGGCCCTAACAGTTCCTTTTCCTTATCTATGAAATTTAGTCTTACTTGTGGGCGCTGTTGACGCCATGGTGGTATGGTGTGGCATTCTGAGTAACGTTTGTCTCTTTCCAGTGCCGTCTTTTACCTTTGGTGGACCCTAGGCCGTTCATGGGTTTTTGGCCCCATCAGACAAAAACATGAACTCACTTCTTGGTCGCCACACTGGTCACATCTGAGCATAATTTCGGTAACGTAAATGACGGTGCAACGTAGCTGGTCACACCTCTGTGGTAATTAACAAGGCTAGCACCCTTATCCTGACTTGGCCCCTCTTTTCCCCTGGCCCCTCCAGCCCAGCACAGGCCTAACCGGCTTTAGGGCAAAGACGGTACTAGTCGCGTTTTTTGCAGATCGACTGGCGATTGGGACTTGTTCCCGGGTTCATGCAGTTGACCGTTTTTTGTCGCTTGATAGGGGAGCGAGAACAACCCTTCGAAAAACGGTCTAAATCAGTCAATAATCAGTCCATACCCAAAACTCTTCCCTCGGCAGTCTCTGAAACTACTGCAGTACTCGTGCTTCCTGAGGTGTAAATTTTACGTTTTTGGGTCCACATGTTTCAGTTTTCAAAATTTGGCACCAAGTTTGACTGGACCTCCAAGAGAAAGGTGCATCGGATCGACTGTTGACTTTGTTCCCAGTCGATGTCCAGTCAAGCGACACAAAACGGATCGATTGGACCTCCAGTCGACAGTCGATCGCAAAAAACGGCAACTTTCGTTCCAAGCGATTGCAAAAAACGCGACTACTGTCTCTTTCGTCGATTTGCATGTCTAAACAGTGTATATAGGTCCTCTAGCGGATTTAGCGAATGTTGTCAACAATTGTTCATAACTAGAAAATAGATGGCTTCTCTTACGAAAGATCCTTGGCAGGCAGCGGCGTTAAATTTGAAAGAATGGCAAGGCGTGCACGAGCTGAAGATATTCTGTCTGGTATAAAGAAATGCCGAGAACGAGGCTTATTACACTCATGCAAATGGTAAGGTTTGAAGCTAAAAGCTGGGAAAATGCTAGCATAGGAGTTAGGCTAGGTTAGCGTATGTTTGTTCCAAATTCATCGTAGTAGAAAGATGCTTCAGTCAGCCAGGAGACTGCCAGGAGATGTTAGTTGGCGTGCTGGCTAGAGAACCATAGTCATAGCAGTCATGCACAAATCCTCAGTTTTTGGGCATGGTGCCCGAACGTCTGGGCATGCCCGAACGTATGGGCATGGTACTCATACGTTGGAGCACCATGCTCTGGAGCATGGGCATGGTACCCCTGTGAAATTTGGATAAACTGAGACTGGTTACATACCTAAATTGGGCCTTCTCCCTGTCCTAGTTCAAAAGATACCTGATTTTACTTTCTATCCAACCTCATTTTCCAATTTACAAAATGTTAGAGCACTTCCAAGATACATAGAGTTTTTTGGAGTCCACTTCTCTTCTAGTGGGCTTATCCTATCCTTTTTCAGAAAATCGCTGCTAGGTAGCATGGATGAGGCAAGCTTTTCAATCTGTTCACTGGAGCAAATATTTCCTTTAGATTGTTTGCCTTTTATTGTATTTATTTTGAGTTATTTTTTTTTACCTGTTTTTACTCTGACTTTTGACTTTTTGACAACATGGAAAAGGATTGAGTAACCTAGTGGCAACTACCTGTAAAAGGATACGGTAAACCCAATGGGAAAGAAGTGGCCTCCACAAAACTCTCTGTATCTTGAAAGTGCTCTAACATTTTGGAAATCGGAAAATGAGGTTGGATAGACAGTGAAATCAGGTATCTTTTGATCTAGGACAGGGAGAAGGCCCTATTTAGGTATGTAACCAGTCTCAGTTTATCCAAATTTCACAGGGGTACCATGCCCATGCTCTAGAGCATGGTGCTCCAACGTATGGGTACCATGCCCATACGTTCGGGCATGCCCAGACGTTGGGGCACCATGCCCAAAAATTGAGGATTTGTGCATGACTGAGTCATAGTACTTGAGAAGCGTGCTTACAGAAGTTATGCTTGTGTAAAGAATATCAACAAGTTTAGTCAAAATGTGTTCTATTTTTACTACATTTTGACACTGTTCTGTTGTTCACTTCTCGCTCAGATCGCTCAGATCACTAAGCCCTTTTCATACTTGTGCATAAACCAGGGGGCATGCCCCCAAGGGTGAGAAAGGTACTCATACATATGTGTACCCCTTATTCTCCTTAGGTATACCAGTCTAAAGGTAAGGTACAATTTTAATGGCAAATATAAATAAACCTGGTGTTTCTTAAAGCAAACAGACATGCCTGTGGTATAAAAAATGACGCTTCACTAATTCTGATGGGTTTGTAAAAATTATTAATACAATTCTAGCCTAAACCATTGTAAAGAAAAAACAAACAAACAACTATCACACATCAACACTAAAGATTTAAGGACAACACAAGAATTTACGACAACAGAAATATGACTAAAGAAAAAATGAAAAATAAAAAAGGTTTGCGATATGGGTCTGATCTTCCTCCGAGCACAAACAAAAATGAATCGATTAAATCAGACAGAAGAAATATAGTTGCTAGATAACATAAATCTTTTTAGACCTCTTTTAAATACTTTCCTGTCTTCGGACACTCTAACAGTTTCAGGCAATGAATTCCATACTTTTATACCTGTGACAAATAGAAAAGCTAGACCTTGTAGAAGGATAACAAATGGTAGAAAGATTGGACCGCCGTCTTGTGTTATAGTTATGAAATTGACTGTTCAGGCAAAAAGATTTTTAAAATCAGCAGGTAAGGTCAGTTAGACCAGTTAGACCAGTCAGACCAGTTAGGTAGGACTCAGGTTTATTTAGGAAGTGCAGTAGTACTACGTCTACACTTTCTGAATCACAATTAATTACTACTTAATGACTGCTGCATCTGGCCTAACGATTACAGCAATAAATAGACTTGCTTCAGAGCTACAGTATTATCTATCTTGCCAATTTTTTTGGTATCTTGTTGCCAGGTAAAAGGGTCCGACTTTGACGGAACGGAGCGATACCACATCTCATAACAAATTTTAAGACGAAATCAAGAGGCTTTATTTTCGCAACCATGGCATTATTCAGGAAAGATCCAAGTAACAAATTTCATGGATCCAGACTTGAAACAGTATGAGTAACAGACAGTAAACTCACATTTAAAACTCCTGCTAAGCTCCCCTAATTTACCTTCGCCACTTCATCTTGTGTTTTGAGTGGTAGCGTAAATATGACCACCAGGTATCTCTCGTCTTTGCTTTGCCTTGCAAGATGCCACTATTATCTTGCGCTTTGTATTGTGCATTCTGTGTTCTGAGAGGGGTCTGTTTCAGTCGACATTTTTAACTTATTGAGAGACACCACATTTTTGTTCAAATTCACCATGTTGTGGGGAAAAAGTACATCTATTTGTTGCTGTACTGTGCATATAAGTGCCAGGTAATAGCTCCCCTGAACGGCACTTCATATCACAGCACCGCATGTTTGAGAAGTGGTGATGCTCCGTTCTGTCCGCCCCTTTTTACAAGATTTAAGAAAATTAGCAAGATAGATGAAGTTTTGGCTCTGAAGCAGGACTATTTATTGTTGTAATCCTTAGACCAGATGCAGCAGTAGCTAAGTAGTTATAAAGTGTAGTAGACTGGTATATGTCTGGAGAATAAGTGGTACACATACACATGAGTACCTTTCCCTCCCTTGGAGGCATGAACCCCCATTTGCAAATGGGTTTGAAAAAAGGGAGTTTCAAATCTTAATACAAATGCGGCATTTCAGTGGCCAGTGATCAACTCGCGGAAAGTAGTTCACTGTGTGACCACTTATTTTTCGTAATTCGTTTTCGTCCAGCATACAACACTAGTAAAAACTCATAGAAGTACCAAAAATCCAGCAGGGAAATTCCACTATATTAAAATCGATTATTCGGGAATAGTGGTGCAACGAAGTAATGGATTTTCGTCGGGTCTTCGAGCCTCTTGAACTGAGTAAGTGATGGGTAAGTAGATTATCTCATCTCAGCCCTTTTCAATTTAATTTTAACCACCTAGGAAAGCTAGAAGATTTCAAGAATTCCCAAACATACATTAGTCAGTCATCGAACATTTTCAGGTTGTCCGAAGTTCTCTTCACCCTTGAAGATGAAAAGCCAGATGACGAATCAATGAAAAGTGCCCTTTTCTCAGAACCACCTGACCTTCAAGCTGAAGAGGATGTGACAGACGAACGAGCTCTCATTTTAGCTAAGAGCTACTTTGATTTGAAGGAGTATGACAGGTGAGTATTCCTTGATCCCAAGCTGACTTTGAAACATATATTCAAATAATGCATACGGATATGTCAGCTACCACAAATCTCGTTGCCAAATCATCGTAGCTGACATATCCGTTTTATACATTATTTGAATGTATGACAGGTGAGAGTGTAGAAACAGGAAAACAATGCGGGAAGGGTTATGAGATGAACATCTTTCCGGGATTGCAGGCAATCAATCAATCAACCAAGTTATTTAGTTCATGATATAACACATCACATATTAAAATTACACTAACACAGGACTATTCTTTACTAAACATATACAATCATTTCATCCATTCGGAGGCTCGGGGCAGTAGCACAGTCGACGGAAAAGGCGGTAGAAATTGCCGGAACGGCATTCTGCATTCTCACGGATTGCCTTTAAAAGTGGATTTTCGGAAACTTCTAATCAGGCAACAAAACTAACTACCGTATCGCTTTCCGTCTCATAACATCAAAAGATTATATTTCATTTTCTAAAAACATTTGACTATCAGAGTAATGTCGATTGTATGAAAGGAGATGACGGAATGCATTGTTAAAACACACTTTTAGTTTACGCATCGTCGTCTCAATTGGTTATCCAAAAGCAATTGTCGTAAGTGCAGTAATTTGCAATTGATGGAGAAATACGCATAAAAGCGAGGATTGTTACTCACTTATTTATTCACAGTGACTTTTTAAAGTCATTTTTCCACTACCTGATCTAAGACTGAAGGGCGTCATGTCTGGATAGATCGAATAAAGTTCTTTGTTCATGAAAATATTTTTCAAGACAAAAAAAAAAAAACTTTCTCCTGTGAGTTTTACACTGTGACCTCGTAAATTGTAGTGATTGAAAATGAGGATGTCGTCAGCTTTGACGTTTTGTACATACCGTTGCATAAATTTGTATGTCTCAATGAGGTCTCTCCTGTGGAAAGGGTTTTCCAGAGTAGGTCGTTTAAAGGCCCCGTCGTAATTATAATGCCAATGCTATCTACTTCCAAATTGCGTTCATTAACTCTTAAACCTGGAGATCCAAATTTCAGAATGTTACATCCTAAAACCGCTAATCTTTGCACTGGCCACGATTCACGATTTTCCATGCGCAGTATGCTCCCGACAAGTGTTCGCATATTATGATACTGATGCGTAAAACCGGAATTTTGCAGAGTTTTTCCTAGAAGTCAATGATTAGGTAAGGCAAGGTAGAATTTGATTGCAACCGAAATAGTACTAGACTTAAAGACAGTGCCAGACACAAATTTAACTTAGTTAATAAATGGGACTGGGAAAGGGCTTAAAACAGCCAAAGCCGTGGATAATTTGTTAAAAGCAGACACTATGTTTACAGTATTCAAATAGTTTTGAATATTGGAACATAAACAGTAAATAGTGTGAGGTGTGCTTTAAGTCTCTCTCCTAATTTAAGTCTCTATTTATATTAGGTGTGCCCACTTTTCAAAGACTTTAAAAAGCAGCAAGGGACGATTTTTACACTGGTACTCAAGATACCTATCAGGAGAGAAGAAAAGAATTGAAGACATGCCAGAATCAAACAGTAAGATTGCAGGTTTTCTAAACATTATATAGGAAAATGTTAGTATTGCTGTATCTGTTTATTTATCGCCTTCTTTTCCTCCTCTTCTCAGTGGAGTTCGTAGATGGGCTTTGTACCTCTATTTAGGGGTGGGGGAGGGGGTTTAAAATTGAGGGGCGAACAAATATTTTTTTAAAAGCTAATGAGATAGTCGATTTAGAAGTAAGGAGCCAAGCTGAATTCGAATAAGTAGTTCAGCCGGAATCCGACCAAAACCGGTTTGTTAAAAGTAAAAGTATTATCTGAAGTTGACTAGAGGTTCGATTTAGGGATAATGAAACATGCTGAATTCGTCTCTGAAGCTTATTTTCTGGCTGGACAAGTATTTCGCCCAGAATCCGGCCGAAACCGGAAGTCTGCCAAGAAGTTTTAAATAACCGAATGAGACAGTCGATATTTAAGGTAATGGTACAGGTTGAATCCAGATCTTTCCCGCCGGCCAAGAAGTTTGCCGGGATTTAGCCCGGACAGGAAATTTAGTAAAAATAAAACTTCATTCTTAATTGGGTTATTTTTGGGAAATTTGGATCGATTGGATCTTGGCTCGCCTCTGATGTCACCAGGTCTTTTTCTCTGCATTCAATTGGCCCGGAATACAGCTAAAACAAGGAATTTGGTCAAAGTAAAAGACTTTTCTAAAGTCGATCATAGGCGATATATAGGTATACTGAATCCATAACTGAACTTGGTTTTGTCATCTGATTAGTTTTTTGGCCGTAATTTGTCAAAAATATCAAAGCGGCATAATTTCTTGTACAAGCGGTTGATCATGGACAAATAGTAACATGTTAAAGGGGTCTGGCGAAGATCGGAGATAAGACCCGATTGTCTGGATCAAGGAGTCTAATGAATGTTCAGTTTTTGGGATCCCATCGTAACCTTTGAACTTGTTATTTTTAGTGACTGCTGAATCTATGAACCTTGAGCACCTCACTGATCTCAAAGATGAACTTGGCACAGCGTATAAGAACGATAGTCTTGATCCGTTTTGCTTATACCTCTATGGCATTGTCCTCAAGAAGCTGAGGGTACTCGATGACGCACATGATATGCTACTTGAAGCTGTGAAGTTAGAACCGACACATTGGGGAGCCTGGCTAGAGCTTGCAGGACTAATTGAGTCTAAAGAAGAAGTGAGTTGGTCTTTAATAATGAGCCATTGTTTCATATATATATATCTGTATTTGAAAGCGATTAAGCCATATACAGAAAAACAAAACAAACAACAATCTCAACTAACAAACAACCTCACATTCTTAACTTAATATCCTACCGACTTTCTGCTAAACTAATAACTTTTTCTACCATATTGCCGAAACACACTATAGACCTAGCATTTGTAGACTTAAGGATACCTAGAAGTAGCTCATCCCCCCCATTCTGAAAAAGAGTACCCCTTATATTAGAAAGCTCCTTACACCTCAAGAGAACATGGCCCAGCCCCTCATCACTCGAATTACAGAAAGGACAAGGATACTGCGCTTCCGGACCACCACTTTTCCTTTTCCAAAAACTTTTTCCAAGTACTGGTAGACAGTTTGCTCTTGCCTGGATCCACAAACGAATAAATTTTACTGGGATTTTCAACTTTAAACAGAACTCAGTACCAAAACACCCTTTAATTTCCTATCTTTAAAGGACCTGTGTTACATATAAAGCTAAAGCAATCTGCTTCCATAATCACTCCATATTTTTCTAAACCTGGCGATCCCAATTTCGTACGGTACATTCTAACCCCTCTAACAAAACCATGCTGATTTTCTCACCTGACGTGTTTTGCTACCTTCGATGTGTATCACGCTGTCGCCGGTTGTCTACGAGAAGTTTTTCCATCAGAAAAAAAACAGTTATGTAAATGTTTTCCCTGTTTTCGATGTAAGTCATTGGGTCTCGGAAGGCTTAAAACAGCGAAAACCATGGGTTATTTGTCGAAATCAAAGACTAGTTTTAAAGTATTCAAATATTCTAAAATACTGTAAGTTGAATAGTTAATAGCGAGAGGGGTTCTTTAAATCACATTTGTTTAAATTCTACAATAGTACTGACACTTATGATGAATTATTTTTTAATTCCGTATTTTCATGAAATGTATTTTAAACCGTGAATTGTACAATAGTAGTGATACTTATGACGAATTATTTGTGTACTTGTCATTGTAATTCGCGTTCATATTCTGCTGAATTGTATTTTAAACCGTTAATTGTATATATAAATCATAGGTTACCATTGTAAATATATCCATTGGTTGATCTTTTTATTTTTAATGACATGTCCAGCACTATTTTTTGTCTGTTAAAGATATCTATGGATAAATAAACCGAATTGTAAATTGTAATTGTTTGACACTGCAAAACGGATACGTCAACTACATTTTATTAGAGCTATATTTCGGCCCTTTTTGGTAAGGGTTCTCTTCAGGCTTAAGCCGCTCATGCCTGAAAGTGAACCGAAAAGTTCATTCCGTCTTGCAGTGTCAAATACAAATCGCAGTCTGCTAGGGTAGAAGGAATATATATTCTTTAATAATGATATTAGTATTCTTCAAGGAGTGACTTGATATGGCGCCATTACAAGTCGACAGGGGTTATTATGGTTATAAACTCTGTTTTACCTTGTCTTTTTGTGAAGTCTAATACTAGGCAACATTATTCCCAAGTCCAAACTAACAGAAAAATAATCAACCCTTCGTGACAATGATTCCGTCCATTCCGCTCGCTCATGAATTATTCAGTAGGTCAGACGCTTAGCGGTATCTCCTCTTCTTGAAATTTGGCTGATTGTTGCAGAAAATACACAGAAACCTGAAAGAAAATATTGAAAGAAAGAAATAAAATATAATTAAAGCTTTATTCAAATAATGCATAAAACGGATACGTCCACTAAAATGCTTTTACAGCTGCTAAAGCATCGTAGCTGATGTACCCGTTTTATGCATTATTTGAAGATATGTTTCAAGGTAAGCTTGGGCTCAAGGAATGTTTAATTTAGTTTTACTTTGTTATTGTTTATTCATAGCTTATGGCCTACCAGCTTTACGAAATAAAATATAATATTTAGCTTTATTTTTTTATTTGATTTCATAGCTTATAGTCTACCAGCTGTACGTTTTCCATTTATCTGATTTTCTTGTTAAAATACGCATCCGCATGGGACAGGTGTCATATAAGAATATAAGTAATTCATTTGTAACCCGACATTTCGGCAAGGTACGTGAAAAAGAAAACACATCAAATAAGATGGAATTACTTTAATCTAGAAATTAAAATAACATGCCGCATTCGCCATCTACGAATACCGGCTTGAAAAAAGTTACTATTACCCAGTTTGGCATACAGATTTCTCCGAGGTGATCTAATCGAAAGTTTCAAGATGTGCTTACTTACTATGACAGCATAAGTCCTGATGATGTCCTCATCGTCAACCACAACCGTCTCAGAGGACACAGCTGGAAACTGCGTGGTGACAAATTTTGAAAAGGTAATGGAAAGTAGAGCTTCAGAACGTAACAGAGTTTAACGCCACTTTGGGTTTCGGCCCGTATCCTAATGACGCGCTGAACCTTGTGTCACTTGAAGGCTTATGGTCTGTTTACAAACTGCGTAAAATCCGAGCGTATTTTACTCATGTTTTTAGCTCGAAAAGATTTTTTTAGCAATACGGACGTTTTTAAATACAAAACGGACCGATTTCTCTAACACGTCCGTATTGCTAGAAATCTTTTCAAGCTCAAAACGTGCGTAAAGTACGCTTGGATTTTATGCCTGGGCCACATTCAGTCACATCTGTGCGTAATTTGGTTAGCTAATTTGGTTATTACCCACTCTTACTTTTCATCCTGGTCACACCTTGAACTAAGGAATTCAAGACAAATTAGCACCATCATCACTCAAATGTAAACAAAACTGGCTAAAGTCAGTGACTCTGGTCTGTGATTGGTCCAAACACTCCAAAGTTACGTTTCAAAATGGCGGAGATGGATTTTTCCATCTCGACTATCTTACGTTTTCAGCGTCTTTTCTTCCCAATTTCGACCGTAAGACGGTCTTATTACCGGCGTTATTACAAGGTGTGACTATAGTGGGGCCCGGGCATTACGCAGTGTGGAAACCCACCATTAGTGGGGCCAGTGTTTTTGTTGAGTTGATTTTCCTTCCAGTTAGTATCTCTGGACGTTCCGGATTCGTGGATAAAAAGATTTTTCGTCGCTCATTCCCTGCTGGAAATGCAGAGAAATGAGGAAGCACTGGATATGTACGACACCCTGAGGAGTGAGGGGTTCTCTAAGAGTATTTACATTTCAGCCCAAACCGCGATGGCTTTCCATAACACGAGAGGTAAGTTTTAATTTCATTAAAATTAGTTTATGAATTATAAATTAGTTATAAATTAGTTAATTATAAAATAGTTTCTGTAAATTAGTTTTTCTTCAGACCTAGGGACGTTTTCGCGTGGATGGCTGTAGAGCTGAACGGGTGATCCCGTCCATGCGGAAAGGGGATAATCGATCGGGCGTTGAAACTCTGATGAAGATGGGTTTCGCCGACGCCAAAATACCCATTCAGCTGGATGGGAGCATATGAGTGGGAAGGTCCAGACAATATCCCCGTTCAGCTCAACGCTGCCCTCAGAGCGGTGTTGAACGGGAGGCGTCCATCGAGCTGGATGGCCCGTTTACCTGTTCATCCTTACACGCGAAAATGACAAAAAGATCGACGGCACTCATGCGAAAATGTCCGTCGAGCTCGACGCCACGTGTAAACGACCCCCTAGCTTACTGCGATCTTTTTTTTTTATTGATCTTTGTCAAAACCAGTTCTTACTTAAACCAACGATATTTTAGTCATCCTTGGCAATGGGCATCTAATTACTGGTGAAAGAAAACAGAAAAAAAAGAAAACAAAAAATGACCAGCCAGTCGGTAAAATTCCTCTCCCCCCCCAAAAAAAATGTTGTCAGGAATGCCTCCTCATTTGTCAAGCTTTCCTAGTAAAGATAATAATAATAATAAGTGTATTTAAAACCCAGGGGCCATGAATATACAAGAAAAACAAATTTGGAGCTAAGATAACGTGTTGTCCCCAGATGACCCATCTATTCCCCCCTCCCCTCCCGTCTTCCGTGCGTCGGTCCGAGAGGAATACTGGCAATAAGTTTTCCCCATATCCCGCTAATTCTTCTACCCAATTTTTGCGTAGTTTCATTCCATCATTTACTTCTGGTAATTTCTTGTAAGTGTATTAGTTAATTTGTTTCTTGCGTGTCTGTGTATTTTGTAAATTCGTATTCCTTTTCTAGCTTTTAGCTATTCGGATTAAACTTGATTGATTGATTGATTGATTAATCGATTGAAAGATGTTTGACTCGAAACCCTGAGAAAGTGGGAGTAAGGTTTCAAATCCTGTAACACGATTTTGACTAAACCTTAGCCGATTATCTACGGCCTGTGATGTTTTCATGATGTCATGAAAGAAAGGAAAATTCGATTAAATTAACGTTGCAGAATATATATTTAACTTCTAGACACTGATTCAGCCATGACGGCATTCAATGAGGTAATAGAAGCGGACCCTATGCGACTTGAACTGATGGACGTCTACTCAAACGTCTTGTATGTTCGGGAAATGCGAGTTCAGCTGGCACATTTGGCTCAAAGAGCCAACGAAATTGACAAGTATAAGCCGGAGACGTGCTGCATTATAGGTGAGTCTGGTATACTTCTATTTTCAACTTCAGGTTCTTTAATTTAAAATAACTTATACAGGATAAATCGATCACTAAGGGCCGGCAGGGATACAGAACGTGTCCGAAAGCTCCGGAACGAACGAAAATGCTGAATTAATTCAGCATTTTGTGCAGCATTTTGCTTTCGGACTTAAATTTTCGCTCAGTTAATGCAGCATTAATTCAGCATAAAATTCATCGAAAAACTCAGCAAGAATGCTAAATTTTCTGCTGAATTTTCAAGAAGAAACTGGGGAGTACGGCGATTTTCTCAGTGTTTTCGGCGGGAAACATAATAAATTCAAAACGACAACTGACAATTCGGCAAACATTCCAGATTCTAAGAGAACTGGCGATCATGGCCAACGAAGAAAGGAAAGATAAGAATATAAGAAGGTAGGATATCAGTAGCTGATCCATTTTGTCAGCTTTATGCAGCTAATTTTTTTTTCTTTTTTCTTAAGTTTTGGTATTCTAGAAGTGTCAGGGAAGAAAAAAAGGTAACAGCTTTCGGACAAAAAAGAAAAGAAAATGCAGCATTAATGCAGCATTTACAGCACCAAAAAGCTTTTGGACACGTTCACAAGCTCGTTAGCTCGGCCCCATGTTATACGATGGTTGTCAGAAGTTTCATAAGAGAATGAATGAATGAATGAAGTTTATTACCCGTAAAGTGTAAAACACAAAATACGGAGTATTATGAAAGAAACAAAACGATAAATAACGAAAAAACTACAACAAACAAACTGAACAAAACAACATGAACTATCTAACCAGCATCAATAACAAAGAATGTCCGCAGAGGGTCGTAAGGGTGAATCAGGTTAACGGTCTTTTTACACAGGTCATCACTCGAGGTTTGAATTCGAGAGGGCACGTCAATTAGTCCAAACCGAGCAATGACTTTTCTGGTTTTTTGTTTTAGAGACAACAGAGGGATGCGCGGTTTCAACGAACAATCCGGAACAGACAACACGCGGGATTTTGTTTGTTGTTGTTTGAAAATTTTATTGCAATTATGTTATTATTTTTATTATGACAAGCGCTGCCATCAGGAAGAGCCGAAAAATCACCAAAAATCATCTGCTGCATTTTCCGACATCATGACGACAAACAAAAAATTAGTAGTATCTTTTTGGGCTGTTTTTTGGCTCTTCCTGCAATTTATTTATTTATTTATTCATTTATTTCCCTCAAAACTGAGGAGTACAAAATAATGTATAAAAAAGAACTATGCCTAAACCATCTGGTCCATTCATTAACACATAAATACTATAAAAAATACACACGATGTCGACAACTAAGTTACAATTATGTACGCACAATTGTATTCACTTGTTAAAAAATGGGTACAGGTTGTGGGTTTGGAGGGCTACCAAAGCTTTTTTATAAAAGTTGGTCATCTTTTTCCAACTGGGTCTTTTACTTTAAAATTGGAAACCAACTGCGAATTACTGAAAGAAATGGGGAACCCAAGGAGAAATTTGGAAAATTTGAAATATGCAATTTTAATAGCAGATATGTCGCGAATTTGAAAATTTTCGACGATTGTTGCAGCAAAAAGAACATGAGGTAAAGCAACAACGGTGAACAATGACCCGAGGATCTCTTTCCTGTATCGCCCACGAAAACGAATTAAGAGGCCAAATGCCTTGCGAATTCTTTCTTGTATGTGATTGACAATTATAGACTGAGAAACCTTAGCTGACGATGCATATGGGATCCCTAAGTACGTCACTATATCACATGCTGAAAAAATAATCCCATTACCGCAATCAAGACATTCATTTCCTTGCTATTTACAACAAAAAACTGGCATTTACCAGCACTAACGGAAAGACCCTTTCCTGACAGAGAAGTGGCAAGACGGTTAAAATTCTCAGCCAACGCATCTTTTGATTTACTCAGTAAGATTATGTCGTCGGCATAAGCTAGGTAAGAAACATCTCGAAGAGCCGAAATCAGGGATATTCGGATTGACCGGAGACAGTCTGCTAGGCTAACATTAAATATATAAGGAGATAAAATACCACCTTGCCTCACCCCTCTGCCCACTGGCAAATAAGAAGAAAAGAGAAGAGAAACCAAAGATACCCTAACCGACAGCCGGCTATACCAAGAACGCAAAACACGACAAATAGAGAGTGGAATACCCCTAGAAAGAAGAGCCAGGATTGCTGAAGCGTGAGATAAGTTATCAGACGCTCCTTTTATGTCAATTAAATTTTATGTCAATTGCTTGTTCTGCATAAAATTTCAGGTAACACGTTTTCCAACGCAACAGATAACAGCCCAAGTGTTGTCTGTTAAGCACTGTCTGTTGAGACCGCGCATCCTTCTGTTGTCTGTTATGAAACTTCTGACAGAGTAGGCTACACATGGACAAGATAAATTTATTTATTTATTATTTATCTAAACTAGGATACGACCAACTATAGGGTCAAACAAATGACAAAATAAGTAACAAAAACTGGCATAAGTATAAACTACAAATAAAATAAAACAAAATTTTAACATAAGCCGTATACTTACACATGCCATACCAGACTATCCAGTCCTCCAGACGATATAAAAGAAGAGAAAAATAGCACTACGTTATGGCCTAGCCTGAAGGTACACTAACTTTGATTGCAGACAAAATTAAATTAATAGGCTACATCAGATCTCGGGCCCAGAGGTGCTTTTCGTCGGAATATTTCTGTCCAATACTTGCTTGAGTGTTTGTCACGGATTCAGAAGTGTGATGCACGGACGACCCACAATTTGAAACTTGCGTAAACGCCATTTTGTCTGTTTTTTGTTCGAATTTCCGAAAAATAAAAGTCACCAAATTCGAGTCACGAAATTGGTTATATTGAGCGTGTTCCACCTTACTTTACCGTAGTTACTACGCATGAAATCACGGTTCCTGGCTTCTTGGCGTCAAGGCTGGAACGAATTTTCCTATTTCTGTCAAAATATCGTGCCGCTGGAAAGTCGGGCCAATCACGTCACAGAATCTCAAATTTGAGCCACCGTTCGATACAGAACAACCTTGTCGGTTCCGGATACAGATTCGTGGGCCACACCAACTAGGATCGGGGAAACAGTTTTTGAGCCACGGTCTGTTTGTAGGATGGCGATAAATAATACCCAGATATCTAATTCTATTTTCTTTATTCAAATAATGCATAACAAAGATATGTCAGCTACGATGCTGCAGCGATATTTCGCCCCTTCTCGGCAAGGGTCCTCGTCAGGCTGTCAATCTTCAGGGTCAACTTCGGGAAGGAAACAAACCTGCAATAGATTACTGAAGCTTCTACTGACTATAAATATCTTATTTGGGCACATTACTTTTAAATACCACTGTAGGGAAAAAACTAGTCCTGAGATTTTATTTTTGACAAGGCCTCTGTTTTTTACTGCACGAGAAACGTGGAACGAGGTTATTATTGGAACAAAATTTAAGCATTCAGTCCTTTATTGATAACAAAACCGAAGTTGATCAAAATACAGAAAAAAAAACCTTTCCTTTCATCATCCCAATCGTGCAGCAAAAAACAGCGGCCTTGTCAAAAGTAAAATCTCAGGACTAGTTTTTTTCCATATAGTGGCATTTAAAAGTAATGTGCCCGAATAAGATATGTATAGTCGGTAAAAGCTTCAGTGATTCATTGCAGGTTTGTTTCCTTCCCCGAAGTTGACCCTGAAGATTGACAGCCTGACGAGGACCCTTGCCAAGAAGGGCCGATATATCGCTGCCAAAGCAATTTCGAAATACGAAATTGCGATGCCGAAGCATCGTAGCTGACATATCCGTCTTATGCATTATCTGAACATATGTTTAAAAATAAGCGTGGGCTCAAGCAGTATCTATTGTTTTCGTTTACTTTGAATTCATATGCCAGTCTAATATTTTTCGTTTAGTTTGATGTTATTGGAGGACACCTCGCACTACATAGCGTTTCTGCAATGTTCTGAGATCGTTGACTATGAAACTAAGCTATGCTTTCTTACAGGGCATTACACAAAGCTCTGGCTATGTTTAGCCTCTTTTCATGTCAATGACAATCTTGGCAAAATTTGCATAACCGGTCTTCGGACCAATAGGCTTCTGGGAAAAAATAATTGGGAGCCCGATACGTCATGTAAATAAAAATTGGCAAGCGTGATAATTAGTGTAATGTAACAGAGACAAATTTAGAGATGTAGAATCTCGGGAACGAGAATGGATGGAAATACTAGTAAAGTAGAATGAATTATTATCATATTTACCTTAAATCGCACTTCCACCGAGATAAGGTGGTGTGATCCTCCTGTAGAGATGCACGTCATAAGTACGACGTGTCCTTTAAGATCTGTATAGGCTACTCTTGATGACTAACTCTAGGCTACGTGCCGATGAACAATCACCGTGTACCTAGCGGAGAAGCCGGAAGCGTCAATACAGCTGTCCCCAACGAATTGCCGTTTATTGGTTGACACAGGATTTGATTGACCGTCCGGGTGACGTTTCTCGTTCTTCCCGAGGTTCACTGGGGGTACTACGGAGGTTCACTGGAGATTCACTGAGCTTGTCTATATGTCGGGATGCGCCACTAGATGATCCTGCGGTCGTACCTAGTCCTGGTTTGAACTGGCTACAGGAGGGGTACCGTACCTTGTTTTTACAGTACCTCGATTTTTGGCCGCGAAAACGTTTAAACAAAGTGTACATGCTGTCCCGACAGTCAAGAGTGAAAATATGACTTTTTTCAAAGTCGTGTGTCCAGAAATATTCAAATTCTGTGCCTTTTCTTTGTTTTTAAGCTGATTTGAGAAGGGATTTTCTGGCTATTGACTTTGCTAACTCTACCTTTTTCATCATTTTGTAAGGCAATCGAGGTAAGGTTAGAATGAAGGGATCTTTTTTGAAAAGAAAAACATGTTTTACTAGAAATATTGAAGCAATATTTATTTATCCAATATGTAAACCATTCAATTAGCTTCAGTCTAGTATGTTTGTGATATTTGTTGGTTCCTTTTTAAGCCAGATAGATTATTCTGAAGGAAAGACTTCTCTGGAAATTTGAAATCTTGTCTGAGGTTGGATACCACTCCTGTACTTGGCTGGGTGAGCAACCCCTCGTTGTCGGTAGCAATCTGAACTGACTGTATTAGCTGTCTCTCTGATTTCTGAGAAATGTCAACTTCTAATAGTTTTATTTGTAAGGAGAGGTATTCATATTTGAACGTTTGTTGACTTTGAACTTCGCCATTTTCATGCACTTGCCGACAGGGGCGTCACGTCAGGACAATTCGTCACAGACAATTCGTCACAAGGACATTTCGTCACAAGGACAATTCGTCATACGGACAATTAGTCATTAGGACAATTCGTCATACGGACATTTCGTCACAGAGAGCCTGATTTCAAGTTTGGATTCCGTTTTTAAGCTATATATTATTGAGTACTCAGTTACATCAAAATAGCATGACTATATAATACATTAAAATATTTATTTATGAGTAATTTCCCGCAAATATTCGAGTACGTCAGGTTGACTAGACCAATATCACCATACCATGCTTTTCAGTTGCAGGTTAGTCTTCGTACTTCCACTGCTTGGGTGGGTTCGCGCACCCAGCAACAAATCACTCAATACTCATTTTTGATATCCACCATGGGAGAAAAGCCAACGCTGTCAGCATTCTCATGGTGAGAGCAGAATCGCTGCAAGGCGAATACTTCTCGAGAACATCGCTGTTTGCTTGAATTTGTGTTTTGTATATGAGAATCCTTAATAATAGAGTTTTTAACGACCTCTCTCAGTCTTTGGGAGATCCATGTTTAACTAATAACACCTTGACTTTCCTCGAGAATATATAACACTAAGACTGATGATTAAACATTGTAGATTAGAGAAAGGATTAAAAATAATGATTGAAATATTGGTGGCATTTTTAATTTTATCCAAACTACCTTTTTAATAGCAAACTTTCTAAAATATGACGAACTGTCGTAGTGACGAATTGTCCTGTGACGAATAGTCCGTGTAACCAAATGTCATGTGACGAATTGTCCTTGTGACTAACTGTCCGTGTGAAGAATTGTCTGTGACCAATTATCCTGTAACTAATTGTCCTAGAATCGTCGGCCAGTCGGTAAAAAATAACCGAGCCGGCGCGAAGCGCCACGATTTTTCGTCAAAACAGTTGATTTTTTTCATGAAAAAAGTCGGTTTTTCTGGAAATTGGTCGATTTTTCGTCAAAATAGTCGTTTTTTCTGAAAATCAGTCGGTTTTTTTCAAAAATGTCATTTTATTGTTGAAAAAAGTCATTTTTTCTGCAAAAAAAATCGGTAAAAATTACCAGCCAGTCGGTAAATGCCCCCCCCCCCCAAAAAAAAACATTTTGGCTAGTAACGCCTCTGCTTGCCGAGGCACTTGCTGTTACTAAAGCCAACTACCATTTAGCAAAGTAGGTAATTAAGGGCCTCTGAAAACACCTGAATAGATATTTTAGATCTTCATCCTACCATTTAGCCCAAGACTGCACTGTTCACATTTAAGTAACTGTTCAAATAAACATACCTCTACTGCAGAAGTTACAACTTACAATCTTGCACTTGTTATGTGTGTATTTATACAAGTTCGTTTGCAAGACCACTCAGGGGGGGGGGGGGGCTATAATCGTAAAGCTTTGGGAAATTTGTACAGCGCCTTTTACGCTCCTTCTCTATTGTTCTCTCATGTTCTGCGAAAGAAGGGGCGATCAAAATGATGAGATCTTGTTATTTAAACATGCGAAGTAAGTACCTGATCCACTTACCGAAATTGTGTCATAACCATACATTGACTGAGAAGTTCAAAATTCAAGATGCAAGTGTTACGCTTTTGGAGGTTTCCTGGTCACATGGCCAACCAGCGCACGACGTATTCAATGCTTCCTGGCCGAAGTTTGAAAATTAGTGTCTTTTTATGTGTCATTTATGTGTTTTATTTATTGTCTTTCATTTACTCCGCTTTAAAAATGGTGGGTTACAAATAATTTACTTACTTTCTTACTTAAAGGCTTTGACAAAACGTATAAAGTTGCAAAAGCTGATTTATTTCCGCTTGCCATTTCTTCGTTTCTAAAATTCTTTTCCAGACAGAGAACTCAAATTTTAGTTTTTTGTAGATCAGTTTATTCATACGTTACTTTCATTTCACATGAGCGTCTGGTTGTCAACGGTTCTATGGTGTAATGGTTAGCATTCAGGACTCTGAATCCTGCGATCCGAGTTCAAATCTCGGTAGGACCTGAACTTTTGCTCGGATCTCGTATGTATGTAACGTCAGATAGCATAACATAAATAATAAAACCGAAGAGCTAAGCCAAATGTTAACTGATCATGCAGTAGATGTGGCGTGCCTCACTGAAACTTGGGCAGAAAATTCAGACGTTCTACAAATAGATGGATATGATTGCATGATTTCCCCGAGAGTTGACGCCTCCGGCAACCCAGTAAAGCATGGAGGAGGTGTTGGATTTGTCTGTAGAAGTCAAATTCCCAAACGCATTGTCACTCCACCGGTGGAAAAAGACTTTCGCTTAGAAGTCTTATGGGTCTGGACGAAGCCGCGGCACCTGCCTAAAACCGTGTCATCGCTCATATTCGGTATAGTCTATTATCCACCGAAAGGTCCATTTAGGAAACAGCTCATGGAGTACTTGCAGTTCAGTATTGACTACTTCAGAAGCAAATTCCCTTATGCTGGATTCGTAATCTGTGGCGATTTTAATGATATCGTACCCAAATGGATTGAAAAATCGATATCACTTCAGCAGGTCGTCAAAATTCCCACGCGTGAAAGTAAAACTTTGGACCTAATATTCACGTCAACGAGTGACTTCTACAACGACCCAACTGCGCTTCCCGCCCTGGGGATGAGCGACCACATAACAGTTCTATGGAAGCCACATCAAAATACACCGATACCCCCAAAGAAAAAAATCACATATAAACCAACCTCAGACAAACAAACAACAGAACTAAAGCAAAAGCTAACTACACACAACTGGAGCAATCTCTACGGTCAGTCAAATGCTGATATGATGGCCAATGCATTTTGCACGACTATCAACGAAATATACAATGAAGTGTTTCCTGAGAAAACAATCCTTGTTAAAAATATCACGAAACCGTGGGTAACAAGCGAGATTAAGAGCTTAATTCGGGAAAGAGATGGTCTCTTCCAAACAGGCGATATAACGAATGCAAAGAAGCTCCGCAACATCATCACGAAGAAGCTGAAACGATCAAGAAAGGATTATGGCAAAAAATCTGTAGGAAAATTACTGTCCACCCACCCTCGTAAATTTCACTCTTCTGTTCAACAGCTATTAGGGCGCGACAGGAAACACCTCGAAATTCTGGATGAAAAAGGTGATGCGATAACTGCCGAGAGCATAAACAAGCACTTTGCGGACATCTGCACTCAATATCCCGGGCTCACTTCAATGCCTGAATTACCACCACTCACAGAAATACCCATAATAAAACCAGCCGAAGTTTCAGACGTCCTATCAAAGCTTGATTCCAGAAAAGCCACATATCCCGGTGAGATACCTATTCGGTTCGTGGTACACTGCGCAAACGAGCTGGCAACACCACTGACAGCGGTTTTCAATCAATCTCTGATAGAAGGTGTTTTCCCGAAGCACTTCAAACTGGCATATATTACTCCGATCCCCAAAAAGAAAAACGCTACATCTGTAAAGGATCTGAGACCCATCTCAAAAACTTCGGTATTCTCCAAAGTTTTTGAGCAATTTATTTATGACTGGCTTTACAGTGACATCAAGGATAAGCTTGACCCGAGGCAATACGGGTTTCGCCCAGGTTGTAGTACAATACACTATTTGGTAAAATTCTTGCATGACATTCTCTGGCACCTTGAAGAAGAAGGAACATTTGTGGACACAATCATTGCCGACTTTGTTAAAGCGTTTGACTATTTGGACCATAACATCGTCGTGACGCAAGCCCCCGAAATGGGAGCCAGACAGATCGTCACTCGAATGTTAGCAGAGTTTCTTACAAACAGAACACAGTGCGTAAAGCTAAGTCACGGCGAAACGTCGTCAGTACTTGACATAACGTGTGGCGCAGCGCAGGGTAGCAAAATCGGACCATTAGCCTTCATAATGGTAATCAACAAATTGCTAGCTGAGTTCATGCACCGATACAAATATGCTGATGACCTTAATGCCGCCTTACTCAGATCACTGGGGGACCCACCGGGTGTGAACCTCGTGAAAAATCTCTTGGCAGATATTAATTCTCAGGCAATGGAAGCCAAGCTCACGCTTAGCCTGGAGAAGTCAGTCATCTTCCGAGTCAGCTTTCTGAAGCGAGAAATTCCCGAAGTTGGAGAAGTTGGGCTAACAGTTGCCAAATCTGTTAAAGTGTTGGGGGTGTTCTTTGACAACGACATGCGATGGACTACACATATGGCCTATCTTTATAAAATTGCCAATCAAGCACTTCGGTCTTTCACTCTCCTGAGACGGTTTGGATTTCACAAGAAAAATCTGCTTATATGCTACCTGACATACGTCCGTCCACTACTCGAATATGGATGCCCGGTATGGAATGCTGGGATCACTCAAGAACAAAGCGACCGACTCGAAGTGTTTCAAAAGAGAGCCTGCAAAATAATTCTTGGATCAAATTACATCGACTACAAAAATAGCCTAACAACACTTCAGTTGGTCACTTTGTCCGAAAGACGCCACCAGTTGGTAATGAACTTCGGGATGACGTGCCTAGCAAGTGAGCAGCACCGCGATATTTTACCTGCTTTCATTGCTCCAAGAACTGACAACCCAGCTACCCGGACATCCCCAAAAAACGCAGGGAAACAAAAACTAATTGCCCCACCAACTCACTCATCGGACAGATACCTTAACTCATTTGTGCCATACTTTGTCAAATTTTATAATCAGCTACAGTGACATTTTGTAAATGCATCATTTAATTGTATATATAATTCGAGTGTATAAATTTGTTGACAATCCTACGCTATTTTTTGTGAAAACATAAATATTAAGGAAAATAAACATTGATTGATTGATTGATTGATAGCATACCTCGACATTTAGTGGATTACACAGTGAGCTAATTATAAATCCCTGATTTTTGCATAGGCCATGCCAAAATTGGGATAGCTTATACACACAGTTTAGAATAGCATATGCCAAAGCCAAATATTGGGGAACACAGCGTTTGGGCGCACAGCGTTTGCATAGGCTAGGGTATTCCAAACTTCGGGTATATGTTACGTTTGACATAACCCAGATACTCTGAGATTCCGGATGAACTACTTGTACGGCAAGAAAATTACGTTCAATTACGCCATTTCCGGTTTTTGCCGGAACTATTTGTCCAACAGGAAAAAATACATGCTGGCATGTTAAAGGTTGTTTCTGAAGTCGATTGGATATTCGGTATTTGGGTAGTAGACTTGCTGAATTCAGTTTTGAACATTACTTTCTTGCCACACACGTAGTTCCCGGAATCCGGCCAAAACCGGAATAATTATTCCTTCAGCCCAAGCTGACTGCGAATCATATTTGACAGTGCAAAAAGTTATTTTCTCGACTCGATTAAAGATTGGATATAGGGGTAAGGAGACACGCTTAGTCTATTATTGATCTTAATTTCCGTGACGAATGAGGAGTTCGCCCGGAATCCGGCCAAAACCGGAATTTGCTTAAGTACACAATTTTCTTCTGACGTCGATTAGAGATTTGAGTTTGGAGTGAAGATGAATGATGAATCCATAGCCTATCTCAGTTCAGTTCAATGGGTTTATTAACAAATAAGAAGATAAATCCCACATAATCAAAACTCTCAGTCCATTCCTGGCCGAGAACCGCAATCTTTACATGTGAAACGTAATACGCAGAGTGGTCACCAGGGGCGTCCCGAGGGGGGGGGCGCAGCGCCCCCCCTACGTTTTCGTCATTTGGTCAAATTTTCGCCGAATGCGAAAATTCGGTCGAAACGGGCATCACGGCGATGAAGCCGTGAAGCCTGTTTTACAAAATCTTTTGTACCCACATTTACAAACTAAGCGATTTAACGTGTTTATTGGTTCCCACTCTTTATCGAATTTGGTAATTAATCCAACTTTTATTCAGTCCGAGTCGATTTCACCGCATTCGGTACGTCCCTTCGTAAATTCGGTGATTTAACGTATTTATTGGTCAAATCGACTTTTCTCAAGTCCGTATCTGTTCTACTGCATTCGGTCAGTCGATTTCTTAATTCTGTCGTTTATCAGATTCATTTGGTTCTGATTCGTGACCGAATTCGATAACTCATCCAACTTTTATTCAGTTGGAGTCGATTTCACCGCATTCGGTACATCCCTACGTAAATTCAATGATTCAACGTATTTATTTGGTCACATTGACTTTCCTCAAGTCCATATCAGTTCTATTGCATTCGGTCATTTATCAGATTCATTTGGTTCTGATGTGACCGAATTCGACAATTCATTCAACTTTTGTTCAGTCGGAGTCGATTTCACCGGATTCGGTACGTCCCTACGTAAATTCGGTGATTTAACGTATTTATTTGGTCGCATTGACTTTTCACAAGTCCATGTCAGTTCTACCGCACTCGGTCAGTCAATTTCATAATTCGGTCATTTATCAGATTCATTTGGTTCTGATCCCTGACCGAATTCGACAATTCATCCAACTTTTGTTCAGTCCGAGTCGATTTCACCGCATTCGGTACGTCCCTACGTAAATTCGGTGATTTAACGTGTTTATTTGGTCTCATTATCGTTAGCGAATTCGATTGTTCACCGGACTTTTTTCAAGTCCGTATCTGTTCTATCGCATTCGACCAATCCACTCACAATTCGGTGATTAATCAGATTCATTAGGTTCTAGTTAGTTACCGAATTCACCTGATTTTTGTTTGGTCCGCATCTGTTACCAGACTTACCACATTCGGTTGTTTTAGGTGGTTCTACCAAGAGTTTTATTCCGTTCCGAGATTCGGTCGTTATACCGCTCCCGATCTGCTCCTTATTTTTTTACTTAATAAACAGTTACTGTGCTTGGTAATTTAAGTGGCATTTATTTTTATAACTTCAACTTAAGTTCAGTTTTCTCAACTTAACTTATACTTCTAATGATTGCAGAACTTCAGGAATAAGCACGTCTCCTGACCTGAAAACTAGCATATTTTTGTTTGCTGTAAATTCAGAATAAATGTACTTTACATACTTTACCCTGGATCGACCCTTTTTTCGCCAGGCAGCTCTGTGGTTTAATAGGTAGACTTGGGATCGCAAAAAGACACTTTGATCATGAGTGTTTCCAAAAAAAATTCCCTGCAGCACATTTAGCAGTCTTCACTTTAGAAGAAAGGTATGAGGCTTGGAATTTGGGGAGCTTGAACCACGTTAAAGCTAGAATTTGCCAGAAAAAAGGCGGATTCAGAAAATTTTGCTTGTGGCGCTTTAATTTTTCCTGGGTACAGCCGTCCACGACGTTGTCCCTTGGCAGCAACTGCGTTTTTTGTCGACACATTTTCAAGGCCTGTTGGCAAAACTGGACCTCCCCCAAAGGTAAAAGGCTAGTGACGTTGTATCCTTGAAACAAAAAAAAAGTGGAAGAGCGTGAAAACACACCAAATTTTCTCTTTAGACTTGGTTTTGTATATACTATTCAACTTTTTACATTATAGCTTGTTGAAGGCAACTCGCTATGTTTTAGAAAAAAATTATAAATTCGGTCAATATCAGGTACCGATTCGGTCAATTTTTACCAGGTTCGCCCCCCCCCCCCCCCCCCCACTGAAGAAACGCTCGGGACGCCCATGGTGGTCTCTGCGCCTACTCTCAGACACAACCTTACCTCTCAATTTACAAAATAACTTCAGTGTTTCATTGGACAAGCAACTCGTCCGGAATTCTGCGACCCAGTAATTTCATAGAAGTGAAAGTTAATTCTGAAGTCGTCTAGAGCTTTGATTTGAGCGCAAGCAATAACAAGCAATTTTCTGATAATAATAAAAAAGTGTTTGTTTTTAGGTAATTATTACGGTTTGAGACAGCAGCACGAAAAGGCTGTCGTGTATTTCCAGCGAGCGTTGAAACTGAATCCTGGATTTCTGGCAGCCTGGACTCTGATGGGACACGAATACATGGAAATGAAAAACACCAACGCGGCTATACAATGCTACAGGCAAGCACTAGGTAATTTGTTTGTTTATTTATTAATAATAGTTGCGTTTTGCAGGTACCATGGTATCTGATACCACGTTAGGTTTCCGCAGTTATAGTGGTATCTGATATTCAGCCCCGACCGTGGTAACTGATCTTGGTATCTGAAAAATTCATCTCACTTTCATCATAACTAACACAGGAGTTTATTTTTTGGCAAATTGGTGGGAAAGAAGTCATGTCACCCTAGGAGCAGGGGCGTCACTATGGGGGGGGGGGAGGGGGTGACCCCCCCCCCCAAAGGTCCTGAGAAAGTCCACTGGTTTGTCGGCGCGAAGCGCCGGCAAACACAGAAGAAATAAATTTTGTATGCTTTTGTCAGGCGTCGTTCCACTCGGCGGCACATCGGGTTCTTCTTATACGCAAGAAATGAAATCCTGCAATCATTTATCGGGCAAAACACTGAAGAGATCGCATTCTGCACGCTTTCGCCGTGCCTCGGTATTCTCGTCGGCACATCGGGGTCTTTTTAAACATAAGGAATCTAGAAGAAATACATTTTTTATGCTTTTTTCGGGGTCAGTCGACTCGTCGGCACATCGGGTTCTACTTATCCTTAAGAAATCAAATTCTGCAAACTTTGTCGGGCGCACCCGGGAAGTTCCAGTCTCAAGGGGTTATTTTTACACGTAAGAAATCAAATTTCAAAATCAAAGCAAAACACAGAACATATCAAATGCTCGATTGTTTTGTAGGGCGTCGGTAGTCTCGTCGGCACATCAGGTTCTTTTTACACGAAAAATAAAAATCAAATTGTGTACATTTTTATCGGGCCCGTGCCGAAAGTTCAAGTCTGGTCGGTACATCGGGGGTACGTCGGTACATCGTACAAAGTAAAAAATAAAAGTTCTTTACTGTCTTGTCGGGCAAAACACAGAAGAAATCGAATTCTGAATGCTTTTGTGAGGCGTATGTATTCGTGTCGGCACATCGGGTCTTCTTGTACGTAAGAAATCAAATTCCGCAAAGATTCGTCGGGCGCAAATTTTTCCGGAAAGATACAGATTTAAGAACAAATCGCAGACTTTGCTTAGTTCAACTTGTTCTTGGTACAGTCGTTGGAAGCTTCGCTTTTTAGCGGAAGTTCAAACGAAAAGCCGAATATGTGAATTTAAATATATTTATTTACGTCAAAGGAACAATCTCAACAGATGCATTACAGTTAGTTTTGCACACAATTTAGCCTGCGGCGCATCTTGTAGTATTCTCTATTTGGAAGAAAGGTGTATCATTTAGTTTTCGTTTTACAATAAAAATTCTTCGGGTTTTAAACACGTTAAAAGCCGGAAATTGTATGGTACTACGGCTAAATTTTTCCGGAAAAAAGGCAGATTTGCAAAATTCAGCCTGCGGCGCTTTGTTTACCTTGTCTTGGTACAGTGGTCGGAAGCTTCGCTTTTTAGAAAAAGCTAAAATGATAAGCCGAATATGTTAACTTTAATATACGAAATTATACCAAAGGAATAATCTCAACTGATGCATTACAGTTAGTTTATACAAAAATTTGGCCTGCGGCGCATTTTGTAGTATTCCTTATTTTGAAGAACGTGTTTCATTTAGTTGGCGTTTTAAGATTGAAATTCGTGGGGGTCTGAAACACGTTAAAAGCTAGAACTTGTATGGTAGGTATAGCTAAATTTTTCTGGAAAAAAGGCAGATTTAAAAAATTTCGCCTGCGGCGCTTAGTTTCACTTGTTCTAGGTACAGTCGTTGGAAGCTTCGCTTTTTAGCGAAAGCTAAAATGATCAGCCAATTATATGAACTTTAATATACGAAATTACATCAAAAGAATAATCTTGCTTGCGGGAAATGTACGCCCGTTGCCGCGAAGCGGCAACGGCGTGTTTTGTCGGCACATTTTTTAGTCCGTCGGCAAAAACCGGACGTCCCCCCCCCCCAAAGGTAAAAGGCTAGTGACGCCCCTGCCTAGGAGCGTGTTCCATCATACTTACCATAGTTACTACGCATGACGTCACAAATTCTGGCTTTTTGCCGTCAAGGCTGGAAGGACTTTTCTATTTTCCAGCAGAATATCATGCCACGGGCGAATCCGACCAATCACGTTGCAGAGATGCGTAGTTACTACGCTTAATACGCTCCCGAGCGTGGTATTACTATTACTTACTATTTCGAGAAGGTTGGAACGGTCAGCGTAGTAACTTTTGATGAGGTTGGAACGGAAATAGTAACTAATGGTTACTGTTTGTGGAAGGGTGGAACACGCTCTAGATGTTAGTGGATATCAGTATTTCTTTTTGGATGATTTCTAAAATGGGAAATCCGGCAATTGTCGTTTTTGCAGAGCAACCGTTGTATCAGATACTTTGAAGCAGAACTGAATCCCTCTTCCGTTATTTTCCTTCTCAGTCTACTTACTCGCGCTTTTCCTTTCGCAGCTTGCTCATACTTTTGTTCTCGATCCCAACCTAATCTCCCCCTGGAGAGTTTTGTGAAAACCTCTCCACGGAGGGGACAGACTGTGAAAACCAATCATTTAAGCCCCGCCTCTCGCGTCGTTTGTGATTGGTTCAGTCGAAGGTACAGACTGTGAAAACCAATCAGTTTGCATTTGCTGCCGATTTCAGTCAAGATTGTGCGCAATAGATACTATCCTTCCACAGTCATGACGGGGGAATTTGACCCCCCCCCCCCTTCGTGCAGCAACTGTATTCCGGTGGTGGGAAATGGGAACAAAAAGCTCTTCATTGAACCTTACCCCTCGCACTATTACTCTCCAGTATAGTATCTTAAAATATTTGAATACTTTAAAACTAGGCTGTGGTTTCAACAAATAACCCACGGTTTTGGCTGTTTTAAGCCTTTTCGGAGACCCATTGACTTATATCGAAAACAGGGAAACAGTTTACAAAACAGGTTTTCTGATTGAAAAACTTTTCGCAGGCAACCGTCGACAGCGTAGTACACATCGAAGGTAGCAAAACACGGCAAGTGAGAAAATCAGCGTGGTTTTGTCAGAGGGGTTAGAATTGAATCGTTGCGAATATTTTAATGTCCCTCGTCATATCTCATCTTACCCCAAATAATTTGCTATGTAGGATAAGAGTTGTTTCTGGTAGCCTACATTCAACAATCAAGGCCGCCGTGGCTTTCGCCGATGATACTACGCTTGGCTGCTGTGAAACGGATAAGACAAAGCTCATGTCTAAACTGAGGGATATTCTGGAGGAGACATATCTCTGGATGGATGCTAACTGACTTGTTATTAATGTTGATAAATCTTGAGTTTTATTTTTTTATCGGGTCGGAAGTGTCGTGCCCTAGATTTAACATCTAATCAACTCCAAATAAAACTTTTGATTTTAACAAACTTTCCGGTCTGGGCCGGATTCCGGGCGAACTACTTGTCCTTCGAGAAAATGGTTTTCACTGTCGTGTTCAGCATGTCTTCTACCCCTAAATCGAACATCTAATCAACTTCAAATAAAACTTTTACTTTTCATAAACTTTCGGTTTACTACATGTCCGATGACAGAATGGTTTTCACCATCGTGTTCATCATGTCTTCTTACCCCATAATCGACTATCACATTAGGTGTTTCAAAATATTTTGTTTGCCCCTTCATTTGTACCCCTTCCCCCACCCCTAAATGTAGGGCTACAAAGCCCATCTACGAACTTGACTTGTCCGATGACCGAACGAATCCTCACACCAAGTTTTATCAGATTATCTCATTCCCTTCGAGAGTTATCGTGCTTACAGACGGACGGACAGACGGACAAGTTTTGCGATGTCGTAGGTATCCCTCCACTAACGTTTTGGGATCCCAAAAACAATCAGTAAAAGATCATTTTTCTGGTGGTGACAGTTACTGGTCGTTACTAGCCTCTCAAAAAGTTCGGGCTCTCTACGCTTGAGGAAAGGAGACAAACACTGTGCTATGGTTACGGAACACGAGCGTTTTCTGACACAAGGTTCCGTGATCTCTTCCCACCCATTCACGATCCTCCCAGAAGTAGAACCCCCGTCAAAAATCCCAGAAAGTCCCCAAATTAACACCAGTAATTTGCACTCACGAAAGATACAGGAAAAGCTTCGTTCCATCTTTCGTGACACTTTTTAATTCTCACGACTAAAAATGAATTTGTTTTGTTTCATTTGCATTTATATGATTTGGTTGTGCTTAAATTGTATATATATATATTGACATATGAAAATCTGCTGTAAATGTCCGTTGACAACGTTTTCATGTATTATATGTTGACGAGAAATGCAAATTCGGCATGATTGCTGTGAAAGTCATTTTTAAATTAAATTCTACTCTACTCTACTCAAATGTGTGGTGCTACTTGTTCTGACACTGTCAGAAATTTCACAATAGAAAACACAAGGATGCCCAGTTTTCACAGATAACATACGTGATGTTATCTGTTATGATTTACAAACGTTATGCACTAAAGACTATATATAGCAAGCATTGCCAGGAAGAGCCGAAGAAGTATCTGCTCATTTTCGCGAGCTAATGATGATAAAAAACAAGTCAGCATGGGGTTTTACGGCGGTGGTTTGGCTCTTCTTGTCTGCACAACATTTTAATGCGTAACGTTTGAAAAACATAAAAGCTAACACCCTAAGTGTTATCTGCCAAAACCGTGCATCATTGTGTTATCTAATAGGAAACTTCTGATAGTGGACTTGTACCTGTTTCACGATCAAGCTCCGTTGCTCTTCGTAGCATCGCCCAAGCGACGACCCATGGTGTTTACCGACTGGTACCGACTTTTTGTATGCACAAGTTTTTGATGCGTAACGTTTGAAAAACATAAATGCTAACACCCTAAGTGTTATCTGCTGATTCCGTGCTAACCGTGCATCATTGTCTTATCTAATAGGAAACTGACAGTGGACTTGTACCTTTTTTCGATCAAACTCCATTGTTCTTCCTAGCATCCCCCAAGCGACGACCCGTGGTATTTACCTACTGGCTGGTCTACCGACTAATTTTCCGAAAAATCATATTGTTTACCAAGTGGTCGACGAAATTCGCCGTTGGGCTCCCATACACCTCTGGTGATACTGTTGTGTCAAGCAGAAGCTGGAGATTCGGTTAGGACTGGCATGTCTAGGTTTGAAAGTATAAAAAAAAAATAAAAAATCTTGCAGTATTTGCTACTGTGATTAATCCTGTCACTACTGAGATAAGATTATTTCTAATTCGGATTAATCTCATCCCACACTGTTAGAAGCTTCATAACAGATAATACCAGGATGCGCTGTTTCAACAGATAATGCATAACAGATAACACTTCGGATGTTATCTGTTGTGTTTTAAAGGTTATGCATGAAATCGTATGCATAACAAGCTTTGTTCGGAAGAGCCAATAAAGCATCTACTCAGCAGATACATTTTGGCGGTTTGTCGGTTCTTCCTGATGGTAAAGTTTATTATGCATAACATTTTGAAACACAAAAGATAACATCCGAAGTTTTATCTGTTACGCATTATCTGTTGAAACCGCGCATCCTCGTGTTGTCTGTTATGAAACTTCTGACAGTGCAGGAGAGATAAGACTAATCCGAGTAGTCCTTAAAGCACAATGGACACTTCTAATGCTTTACTTTGTATTAAATACTTCACAAATAAACATATCCGACTTCCTTTAGAAGGCGCTACGAAAATCGGCCGTTTTCTTGTTATCTCTTGTCTTTACCTCTCTGGCATTTCGGCGATCCAAATCTTATGAGCTGGGATATCGTGGCAGGAAATTCAAAAAACTCCCAGCAATGCTTGGTAGAAAAGGATATATTTGAGATGTCACCAAAGTCAAGCCGCAGATGCAGTTTACCTGATTGGTGTAGTGTTTCATCAGAAGTTCCATGGCTTAAAGTGCCTATTAAAACTTTTTCTTTGTGGAACAGTGTTGTGAAGCTTGATTAACTTGCTTTGTAAAACATACCAGAATATGCAATAAGCTTATAAGAAATAACATAGCTACAAAAGTCATTCAAAAACAGATAACCTATTCGAATCTGAATTATACAAGCTGATTTATGCATAAAATAAAGATCTACTAAGTATTATAAGAAACATCACTTTTATCTTTGTCCAAGCTAGTAAATCGAGCATGTACTGGCCCAAAAAATTACGCTTTGAAATATCACAGAGAGGAAACTGTTGAAAAAGCTGCTGATCTAGGGGGTAAGCATTGTTCCTAGGTTGTTATAGAGTGGGATAGGGGTAGTTTGATGTGCCCATTGAACTTTAAACGGAGAACTTTAAACAGTGTTTAAACTCACTTTTCCTGTCCTTTCCAGAGATCAGTACAAGAGACTACCGTGCCTGGTATGGCTTGGGGCAAACGTATGAACATCTTAAACTCCATCAATACTCCCTCCATTACTACCGGCAAGCAGCGGTACTAAGACCGAACGATTCCCGAATGGCTGTCGCATTGGGAGACATCTATGAAAAGCTGGACAGACTAGATGAGGCGACAAAGTGTTACTGGAAGGCCCATTGTCTAGGCGATATAGAAGCTATAGCCCTCCAGAATTTAGCGAGGTATTTGTTTGTTCATTCATGTACATATACCTCAAATCTGAGGAGTAGAAAAATATAATGGAAGTGAAAAGTGTGAAGCCCGCTTTCACATTAGTTACGTTTTCGATCCGAGTTCTCCTCGGAATTCGCCTATTTCGCGTTTTTATGGCACTTGCCCTTCGGCCAAGTGCCATATAGCGATCGCAATTTCTGTCCGTCCGTCGGTCTGTCGGTCCGGGTTTTGCTAGTTCGGGCACTTCCACATAAGCTAGGACGATGAAACTTGGCAGGCATATCAGGGACCCCAAATGATTAAGTTGGAAATAGCCACTTCCCCGATACAAGCATCGTGGAGGGAGGGGGAATCCGGAATCTTGAGGTATTTATAACTCTTGACCGGGTGATCGGATCTTAATGAAACTTGGTATTTGAAAAGACTCGTGTCTCAGAGGATCCACATAAAATCCGGACCGGATCCGGTGACTTCGGGGGGAGTTGGAGAGGGGAACCGGAAATCTTGGGAAATACTTAGAGTGGAGGGATAATGAAACTTGGTATTTGGAAAGACCTCGTGTCTCAGACGATCCACATAAAATCCGGACCGGATCCGGTGACTTCGGGGGGAGTTGGAGGGGGAACCGGAAATCTTGGGAAATACTTACAGTGCAGAGATCACGATGAAACTTGGTGGGAAGAGCAAGCACAAGTCCTAGATACATCATTGACGTAATAGGACCGGATTCGAGCAATATGGGGGGAGTTGGGGGGGGGGGTCAGATTTCTGATTAAACGTGAGTTCGGTACTTCCTGATGCATTAGGACGATGCAACTGGGCTGGCATAACAGGGACTTGAATAAACCGACTTGACAATAGTCTTTTGCATGATCCGATCATCGTGGGAGGAGTGGCCGGAGGGGGAATCCGGAATCTTGAGGTATTTGTAACTCTTGAACGGGTGATCAGATCTCAACGAAACTTGGTATTTGGAAAGACTCGTGTCTCAGACGATCCACATAAAATCCGGACCGGTTCCGGTGACTTTGGGGGGAGTTGCAGCGGGGAACCGGAAATCTTGGGAAATGCTTAGAGTGGAGGGATCAGGATGAAACTTGGTGGGAAGAGCAAGGACAAATCCTAGATACATCGTTGACATAACCGGACCGGGGGGGGGGAGGGCGGATTTCTGATTAAAACGTGAGTTCGGTACTTCCTGATGCACTAGGACGATGAAACTAGGCTGGCATGACAGGGACAGGAATAAACCGACTTGACAATTGGCGTTTGCATGATCCGATCATCGTGGGGGGGGGGGGAGTGGCCGGAGGGGGAATCCGGAATCTTGAGGTATTTATAACTCTTGAACGGGTGATCGGATCTTAAGGAAAGACCTCGTGTCTCAGACGATCCACATAAAATCCGAACAGGATCCGGTGACGTCGGGGGGAGTTGGAGAGGGGTACCGGAAATCTTGGGAAACGATTAGAGTGGAGGGACCACGATGAAACTTGGTGGGAAGAGCAAGCACAAGTCGTACATACATCATTGACGTGAAATTAGATACCTTATTTCTAGGTCTAATCCTGGGGGGGTTGAAGGGGGGGGGGGGGGGTTGTGACATTCTCATCTACTTTCTTTTACCACCTACTCGTAACAAGTGCCATATGAGCTTGTAGCTCTTGTTGGACTATTCAGATGAGGCAAATTCGCATTGAAAACGGGGAAAGTCTCGCGTTTTTGTCAGAATCGATAAGTTGCTCCGATGGTGAATTCTCGCCCGATGAAAAATGTGTCTCAAAATAGTACTATGAAGTAGTATGAAAAAGTTGCATGCAGTACTAACGATGCTACTAAATGCTTCTACTGCAAGGCTACCGTGTTACTGCATACTACTATATGCTACTATTAGCAAGACTGGATGCTACTATGGCAAGACAGGATGCTACTGGATACTACTACATAAGATTGGACCAGTCTGAGGCATATTAAATGATAGTATTCTTTGCTATTACACAGTATTACATGCAACGTTTTCGTACTACTACCATACTACTACGCAGGCCACAGATTTTCCATCGGGCGATTCTCCTCCCTGATTGGTCAACAGTGCGGGTTTTCAATATGAATAAACACGTATACCGGGTTGCGGACGAGCTGCCAAATTAGTGTTTTTGTCAAAAGCGAGAATGCAGAAGCCAGAGGAGAAACGGTAATTTGTACGAGAATTCAGAACGGAGAATTCGGATCAAAAACGCAACTATTGACGCGTAGAGCCGTTCACACTAGATTAGATTAGATTTAGATTAGATTTATTGTATAATTCAGGTACAAAATTTCGTAGTTGTCCACTAAGCTACGCAACCTCTTCGTTACGGTTGCGGCGACGCAACGCAGAACTACGCAGACAAATAAAAGGCAACGCAAGACTAGAACCAAGTTGCGTCAACGCGTTACGCATCAGATTTTTCAGTGAAAAATGGAAATTTTGAAGAGAAGCAGGAGAATCACCAAATACTGACGAAGAAAAACTTACTAATGACGATTAAAATCTTACTAGTTGGTGAAAGAAGTGAAAACTTGGCAGAAGACGCATCCAGCGTGACGTGTTATCGCGCAGGTGTGAACGATTCGCAACGCAGTATACACGCATACGCGATGCATCGCAACGACGCGTCAATGTGAAAGCGCCTTAAGCTTTCACGCTGGATGTGTATTTACGGTTTCCTTTCTCGGTTTCTTATGCTGAACTCTCGTTGCTTTCATCATTATTAAGTTTTTCTTCACCGTTAGTAGGTTTTCTCCAGTCTGTCTTCAAAAACTTCCATTTCTGGTAACTGCAGTAACGACAAAATTCAGGTTCAGTTACCGTTCCTTCAGATACCATGTTATCTGGGACACGCAACTATTAAATTAAATTTTATTTATAATCCATCTAGGATTTATTAAGTGAACATTTCTTGACTGCTCAATCCCAAACCCGAACGACTGAAATTAGCGATGCCAGGAATATAATATTTATATTTATTTATTTATTTGTGACCCGCTTTTTGGATAACAGCGGAGTATGAGTAAAATACACATCTTAAAACACTAAACAAAACAATGTAAATAAACATGACTACATTCTTTTCATATAGTTTAAAAACACACTAACGTTTTTATTCATTTCATTCATTCATTCATTCATTTATTCGTACTAGTAAGACTACATAAAATAAATATAAAGCAAGAAACAAGACCCCCTGAAGCTATCTTGTTGGGGGTCCACTACCTATACACTAACCTACACTACAAAATTCACATTACAATAATTGAATCACATTACAAGCATAAATAAACTACACATACATACCTATACACTAACCTACACTACAAAATTCTAATTACAATAATTATGTCACATTACAAGCATAAATAAACTACACATACAGAAGAATATTAACGGCAAAAAAGAAGAAATATACATTGAAAAGAAAAAAAGAGAAACGGAAAAGAAATAATAGACAAAAACACGGAAGAATTATTTAATTTTTCTATTTACTTTTTATCGAGGTTAACTATAGAGAAAAATAAATAAAAATAAAGATGAGAATAAAAATGAAAGAATGTAAAACTGGCTAATAATTTCGTGGGCTGAGAGAGGATGTTTGTGGAGGGTAAATAGATCTGAATGCGAAAATATATGCTGGCTGATCGATTGAAAGGAACAGGAAACAGAAACGGCCATCTGCTGCAAGAAACTCTGCCTATGAACATGTTGAAGAGAATTTCGTAAACCACATTTGCCTGACATATCACAAAAAATCAGCGAAGAAACCAACGCAAATGGGGTTGTAAAGGCCAACGAATATGCTGAGATACAAGGGAATATTTCGGGAGGACAACCGCCTCCCTTCTTCAGCGCAGACAGAAAATTTTGAGAAAAAATGCCAAAACAAGGATGAAATACTGTACTCAGTACTCAGACTGTACTCGCTCAGTACAGTCTGTCTGCGCTGAAGATAGGAGGCGGTTGTCCTCCCGAAATATTCGCCTTTTATCTCAGTATATTCGTTGGCTTTTACAAACCCCATTTTTGTCGGTTTCTTGGTTGACTTTTTGTGATATGAACATGTTTTTAAAACCCGGCACTGTTTTCAGTGAATGAACTTCCTGCTATGAACTTCCTGCTTTCATGTCCAGGGTGATCGAAGGGCGAGCAAAAATCAGGTGAAAAACAACAAAAACAATGAAAAAAAAAATGAAATCACTTTGCTTTGAAGTGATTGATGTCGTCAACAGTCGCGTCTGAAAGAATGAGTACAATTTGTTGGTCGGAAGGGCCTCAGAAGGTTTTTTTCTAGAGCTTTAAGTTTGGTGTGTGGTTTGGTAAAGGCTGGCTAGAATATACAACAATGCAGTTGTCATGGTTCAACTCCTTTAAAGGACCTGTCTTACCTATAATAATAATGCAACCTACTTCGACAATCACTCCATATATTTCTAAACCCGGAGACCCCGCTTTCGTGCGGTACATTCTAACCCCTCTAACAAAACCACGCTGATTTTCTCACTTGCCGTATTTTGCTACCTTTGATGTATATCAAACTGTCGACGGTTGTCTGCGAGAAGTTTTTCGATCAGAAAAATCGGTCATGTAAATTTTTTCCCTGTTTTCGCTGAAAGTCAACGGGTCTCAAAAAAGGCTTAAAACAGCCAAAACCGTGGGTTATTTGTTGAAAGAACAGCCTAGTTTGGAAGTATTCAAATATTTTAAAGTACGTTGAATAGTAAATAGTGCGAAAGGTCCTTTAAGTAATCATGCGCCACAAGCTCGCGACCAATTAGTAGACCTTTAAAGTTTAACTGAACAGGCAACTTATTTTTACATCTTAGATTCAAATACATTGAATTATTACAACACCTATTGGGGATTTTCATTCTGTCCACAGTAGTCTTCAGTAGGGACGTTGGGAATGTGGACGCTTTCCCATGGTGAATCCGTCCACAATTCGCCCGCGAAAATCACTAAACTATCACTACACAAGACACCTCACTAGCTAGCACTAGTTTTTGGCACTGCAGACTGCACACTTCTTTGTTTATTTGATACACAATTTATTTACTCGTTTGCTGCTGGTGTTGTTGCCAAATGTTCCAGGCACCATAGAGATATCACAAAAACGGGAAGAGCGGCAAGCACAATGGGATAATCGATTATTTGGAAATATCAGAAAAACAAACTAACGCTTTTTCATCGGGTTTTCAAGATTATTTAAGCGAACAAGTGATGGGTAACTAGACTGTCGTATCCTAGCCCTTTTCGGTTAAACTTTAAAAAGCTTGTCCTTCCAGACTATACGAGAAACAGAAAGACAAGGAAAAAGCCGCTGATGCGTACCTAGCCTACCTGAAATTGCTTGACCCGACGCTGGAAAATGAATCCCCCTCTGTCCAGCAGTTAGAGGCGGAGCTTTACCTTGCCAGATTCTTCATGGAGAAAGGGAAATTCGAAGATGCGTATACCTATGCGCAAGCTTGCGTCACGTATCCGGAGGTGAGTATTTAAAGACCCGCCGTACATTTTATAACTCTAATTCAATCTTTGTTGTTTAACACATTTCTAATGTATCCGGAGTTGAGTATTTTTGGGATCCCAAAACGTTAGTGACGGGAACCTATGATTTCGTAAAGTTTGTCTGTCCGTCTGTCTGTCTGTCTTTGAGCACGATAGCCCTCGAAGGGGTTTGCGTAACGTACCCGGAAGTGAGTATTTAAAGACCCGCCGTACATTTTATAACTCTAATTCAATCTTTGTTGTTTAACACATTTCTAATGTATCCGGAGTTGAGTATTTTTGGGATCCCAAAACGTTAGTGACGGGAACCTATGATTTCGTAAAGTTTGTCTGTCCGTCTGTCTGTCTGTCTTTGAGCACGATAGCCCTCGAAGGGGTTTGCGTAACGTACCCGGAAGTGAGTATTTAAAGACCCGTCGTACATTTTATAACTCTAATTCAATCTTTGTTGTTTAACACATTTCTAATGTATCCGGAGTTGAGTATTTTTGGGATCCCAAAACGTTAGTGACGGGAACCTATGATTTCGTAAAGTTTGTCTGTCCGTCTGTCTGTCTGTCTTTGAGCACGATAGCCCTCGAAGGGGTTTGCGTAACGTACCCGGAAGTGAGTATTTAAAGACCCGTCGTACATTTTATAACTCTAATTCAATCTTTGTTGTTTAACACATTTCTAATGTATCCGGAGTTGAGTATTTTTGGGATCCCAAAACGTTAGTGACGGGAACCTATGATTTCGTAAAGTTTGTCTGTCCGTCTGTCTGTCTGTCTTTTAGCACGATAGCCCTCGAAGGGGTTTGCGTAACGTACCCGGAAGTGAGTATTTAAAGACCCGCCGTACATTTTATAACTCTAATTCAATCTTTGTTGTTTAACACATTTCTAATGTATCCGGAGTTGAGTATTTTTGGGATCCCAAAACGTTAGTGACGGGAACCTATGATTTCGTAAAGTTTGTCTGTCCGTCTGTCTGTCTGTCTTTGAGCACGATAGCCCTCGAAGGGGTTTGCGTAACGTACCCGGAAGTGAGTATTTAAAGACCCGTCGTACATTTTATAACTCTAATTCAATCTTTGTTGTTTAACACATTTCTAATGTATCCGGAGTTGAGTATTTTTGGGATCCCAAAACGTTAGTGACGGGAACCTATGATTTCGTAAAGTTTGTCTGTCCGTCTGTCTGTCTGTCTTTTAGCACGATAGCCCTCGAAGGGGTTTGCGTAACGTACCCGGAAGTGAGTATTTAAAGACCCGTCGTACATTTTATAACTCTAATTCAATCTTTGTTGTTTAACACATTTCTAATGTATCCGGAGTTGAGTATTTTTCGGATCCCAAAACGTTAGTGACGGGAACCTATGATTTCGTAAAGTTTGTCTGTTCGTCTGTCTGTCTGTCTTTTAGCACGATAGCCCTCGAAGGGGTTTGCGTAACGTACCCGGAAGTGAGTATTTAAAGACCCGTCGTACATTTTATAACTCTAATTCAATCTTTGTTGTTTAACACATTTCTAATGTATCCGGAGTTGAGTATTTTTGGGGCCCCAAAACATTAGTGACAGAACCTATGATTTCGTAAACTTTGTCTGTCCGTCTGTCTGTCTGTCAGCACGATAGCCCTCGAAGGGGTTTGCGTAACGTACCCGGAAGTGAGTATTTAAAGACCCGTCGTATATTTATAACTCTAATTCTCTAGTCAATCAATCTTTGTTGTTTAACAGATTTCTAATGTATCCGGAGTTGAGTATTTTTGGGGCCCCAAAACATTAGTGACAGAACCTATGATTTCGTAAACTTTGTCTGTTCGTCCGTCTGTCTGTCTTTGAGCACGACAACTCAAGAAAGGGGTTGAGCTATTTTGTCCAAACTTGGTATGAGGATTCTTTGGGTCAAAGTACAGGTCAGGCTCGTAGATGGGGTCTGTAACTCTAAATGTAGGGCTGAGGGAGGGGGTTTCAAATTTAGGGACGAAATACTTTAAAAGCTAATGGGATAGGCGATATAGGTGTAAGGAGGTTAAATGAGAGAATAAAGGGTTTACTATACAAAAAGAAAAACTCTAGCCTCGTAAGGGACTAAATTACCCTTAAAACTTCAAAAATAAGAAAGAAAGGAGTTTGAATTATCCGGTCTGGGACGCCTCACAAAAAAAACTGCTACGAAAATTTTCAACGAAAAACAAAGCGAATTTAAAAAAAATATCTAGCAATTTAAGTGGCTGAAAATAACGCATCAAACTCGTAAACGGCAAAACATGTTTTAACATTTCACGAAAATTCAGTAAATCACTACACGAACTTAAATCACTCGATAAACCTTAACAGACTAAAGATCCAACGTGTGTACTATGCCCCTCATAAAATGCATCGACGAATTGCCGCTAGATGTTCTACAGAAACAATAACAACCACACGCGAGATCTCGGTATAAGTTATCTGAAGCGGGAATAAGCGATTAGGCTTTCGGTTCATACCGAGTCGCGCATTAGCCCCGTGGAAAAGTCAACCAGCAGTCAGCACTGAAGTCGGAAATTGACAAATTTGATCAAGTTTGGCAAACAGAGTCGTATAGAACACAAAAAGAGGCGAAAAGGCATTTTAAACATGGCTTGGGCTAGGATGAATTGAAAATAGCCAAACAAACCTGGATAAGCGTACACCAGAAAGTAACGTGTCATTGTTTACTTTATGCTAGCGCATCCAGTGGCCGAAAAATTTTATGAAGGTCAATACTAAATCTCGATCTACTAGTTATTACAGCCAGCTCACGGATCAACTGCGAACTACCAGTTACATGATCGTGATTCGTGAATAGACGACGCCATAGGGAGAAACTGACGTAATACTTCATTGTGGTATTTATACATAAAGAAAGTGGCATAAAGCTTATATATTCAGTTCTAACGCTCATGTTTGACAGTTCTAGTGCTATTTTTCATCGCCAAAAAATTTTTAAAGAAAAAATTGAATTGAAATCAGTGTGGTTAACTAAATATTTGTTTCTTTTTTCAGTGCCGCGAACCAGCCAAAGCAATACTGAAGGAAATAACACAGGAGCGAGCCAAGTTAGAGGACTCGATGATGGTAAGAACGATTAGCTTAAATTCGGATTCCATCCAGATTCCAGATGTCCGTTTTCCGTTGGTTTTGACCTGAAGGGGGAAGCCAGGGTGAACGTGCCGGTTTACGCCCGGGTTCAGGAATTTCATCAAATTAGGGAAGCAGACACAGACACGTAGACTAGATGTAGCGAAGATTTTTCTGAAATTGTAGGTGAAAAACAGTATATCTTTTCAATGAACGTTTAAGCTTAACTTTATGCGCTTACATTTTCCGAGTATGGTCGTACGCGCTCGGTTTACAGCCGGATTCGGGTATCTGATACCTAATTTTTATAACTTTTTATCAGGTTGGGAAACAGATACTTGTCTGACTAGACGTAGCGAAGATGAAATAGCTACCCGAAACAGTAGAAGAACAAGACCAAAGGTGTCGATGGGATCCCAAAAATCTAATATTTGATTCAGACAATAAGGTCTTGTCTTCGCCAGATCCAGCCTTCGCCAGTCTAATCATCAGAGAAAGTCAAGTTCAGATATACCTCTATAAGCCATATCTATTTTGACGATACTGACCGAACTTCCTGCTTTTTCCGAGCAAACTAATAGTCCAGCAAAAAAAGAAAATTCAGAAACAAATCCAGCGTCGTTGATGTTGGAACAAATCCAACATGTAATCAACTTTGAATAAAAGTTTGACTTAAAAAAAAATCCAGTTACAACCGGATTCCGGACAAATTATATGTCCGGTTAAAAAATGATTGTCATATACAGACTCAGCCTCTCTTCTTACCCCTTAATCTGTCATCTAATCAAACTTTTGCTTTTAACAAATTTTCCGGTTTCGGCTGGATTCCGGGTGAACTAGTTGTCCGGCGAGAAAATGGTTTTCACCATCGTGTTCAGCATGCCTTTTTGGGATCCCAAAACGTAAGTGGACGGATACGTATGACATCGCAAAAGTTGTCTGTCTGTCCGTCCGTCTGTGCGCGCTATAACTCTAGAAGGGAATGAGATATTTTGATGAAACTTGGTGTGAGGATTCATTGGGTCAAGGGTGAGGTCAAGTTCTTAGATGGGCTTTGTAGCCTTACATTTAGGGATGGGGGAGGGGGTCCAAATTAAGGGACACACAAAATATTTTTAAACAGCCAATGTGATAGTAGATTATGGTGTAACAAGGCATGCTGAGCACGGTAGTGAAAACCATTTTTTCGCCGAACAAGTAGTTCGTCCGGAATCCGGCGAAAAACGGAAAGTTGGTTAAAAGTAAAAGTTTCATTTGAAGTTGATTAAATGTTCGATTTCAAATCTTAGATTTTTAGGATCCCATCGACACCTTTGGTCTTGTTGTTTAAGCCGCGGATTCGGGAATCTGGCTCTCATTTGTCGTAGACTAACTTTCACCAAATTATTGAATCCTGCCACAAACAAATCTGTATAGATTTTCACGTGGCAGGTCTGTTATTATATTGAATTTTTTTTTTAAATTCCATTTGATGTTAAAAAATTGTCTCTTTTTTTGTCTCTCTCAAGGCATGCTATGCCCTCGTTCATGGCCTGTTGAGTTCTTACCCCTGATGAATGAATGAATGATTTATTTGCACATTAAAGCCATCCGGCCATCATGCAACAAAACGAAACAAAAAGTGAACAATCTTACATGCGCATATACACACTAACACACTCTTAATATATTTAATTTACACTGAATACTTTATTAGCACTAAAAACACAATTTCCCCTTCAGAAGAAATCTTTCCGGTGTTTAAAAGCTAACCTGAGGAACTTCCCAATAATTCTTATTTCTTTAAATCTTTACTTCCCATCATTTTAATAATCCATTTCTTATCAGTTCCCCCCCCCCCCCCCCCCGAAAATCTCCTCCCTTAGTTTGGGTTCCCATCGTATAGCATTGTCACGGTGTGTTGTCTTTTTGGGGCCTTCAATCGATATTTCACGAGGGGTTACCACCCCCCGGCACTTGTTTACACCCTTTCCCGGCATTGATTCTCGTTTTCTTAATTAATTACATTTTATAAATATTTAGACGTAAATAATTTAAAAACCATCCGAGCGGAGCTTTTCTACTCAGAATCGTAATCTGTCTTTTTTAATCCTGTTTTAGCAAAATATTTTGGCTTGAACAGGACATGATCGAATACTCGACCCCCGGACCAAACTTGAGAATTTTTATTTTTTTCAGATTATTTAGTAACATCAAAAAATAATACACTTCCTGGAACGAACTGCATGTCCGCCTAAAAAAAGATCATGCGGCCTATGGGAACGAACATACAAATGAGAAGCTCATTCAGTAATACTCCTTTTTATAACACACATAAAAAGAAACATTTGACGTCAAACTACTCACCGATTTTCTTGTAAAATGCTTTACTTGCCGTTCCACTTTCGGACTTGAAAAGAATCCTAAGACTTCGAATTCGAAGTCTTAAATTTAAATAAGTGCGGGATTCCGTACAAGCGTGAGGTCACAACTGTTTAATCGGACCTCGGAACACAAAATGTAATTTATTCCCATCGCTGAATATATATTTAAATCTGATATATATATTCAGCTAAATAAAATAAACGACAATCAAAAGCCGAGCGCGTTTACATTCTTATACTGTCCTAGGGAGTAGGGACAATCAAATCCTATGTTAACTCATCAATCACATGACGTCACAAGATACGTCATAGCTGTATGGTATTCCGCTAGAATTTATACGACACCGGTACATTCAAAGCATCAGTTTGGAACTGTGTGACTTTTCAAACAAATTTCACTGAACACTTAAGAAAACGACACTGAACCTTATTCCTGGCAGTCGTGCGAGGTGAAAGTTTTGAAATTTTTGCCACAATAGAATGCGCCAGTTTCCAGAGTGATTGAGAGCCCTCCAGGCTTTTTGCTGTGAGGTGTGCGTTATTTGTATGAACTTGTGGGTTTCATGAAGCGATCGTCACAAAGGCACGCATAAATCAGGCGATGACAAAAAATGATGTCGTGGGTGCTTTAAAGCTGAGCTCTTTGTTGTACAAACCGACTTTTTCATGCTAAACTACATGACCACACCTTTTGTAACCCTCTTATCATTCTTTAGACTTGTAGCTGATACCTGTGACTGCAGGAAAGCCCAAATGGGCCTGTGGGGGGCAGTAGAAAAAAAAAAGCTTCAGTTTACATTAATTTTCGCATACTTTTTCAAAAACTGAAAAAGGAAGAACAAAAAAAAATGAAGGAAGAAAGCAAAGAAAAAAAATCAAAAGAACAAACAATAAGTGGGAAACCATGCCGTCGTACCAAAATCAACCAATCAATTAAACACATGAAGTAAAATTATCAATGGTGGTCTGTCAAGAAATGTTTCTTTAGTCGGTCCTTGAACTGAGCTAAACTTACCGCTTTCTGCATTTCACAAGGAATCGAATTCCAAACTGCGGTTCCCATATGCTTTATGATGAAGCACGAACGTGTAGTGTTTCTCGCTTGGTTCACCAGTAGTTCCGCATATCTTCGATTATACTCATGATTAAACATGCTCATTTTAAAGGACACCTGAACAATGAAACCATACTTGAACACACCATGGAGAATGCATTTACAGACATGGCCATGGACAGCATTCTTCTCCTGAGCGTGACGTTTTCGAAATATGGATGTTCGTTTCTGGAGGTTTGCCTTTGCAGACTTCAAGACAAAAAGCGCAATTCATTCAAATCTTGTACAGTGCTGGCCCGATCGTATTGGAATTTCTTCTGGATATACGTCTGGGCCTAACTGGTTAAAAAATATTCCAGAAGAAGGATTGATTGGAGACATTTGTTCATTTCTAAAATTGTTCGGTACTGAAACAAGGACAGATGCAAAATGGAGCAAAAATCATAGCTTGGAAACGCTATTTCGTATTTGGATCGGGTTTTCTGCAGGCAATGTTAACGGAAGTCATAAAGATAGGGATGATACTTGGTACTCTTCATTCAGGCGTCCTTTAAGTAAATTAGAAAACACTTTTGGGCCCTCTTTACACTCTTGTATTATCTTCACATGATGTATGGCGTCTACATACGATGAGTGAAGTATCGACTTTTGGCCCCAAACTGCCGCCATAGCAAGGGGTTTTGTTTTTCTAATGCACTTGTATTTTTTTTGCAGATGGATGAGAGCATCGTTATAGCGTCAGGAGATCCCGCTGGTCTCATCTAATTTCTCTACCTTTTTAATTATTTTCTGTAAATAAATTTACCAAGGAGAAGTAGTTCTCAGAGGCAGGTATTCCGGACAGATGTGGTTCACAGATTAATTTTATGTGTCGTTTTTTTTTTTTTTCATAAATAAAGCCCTTGGTTTGTTATCGTGTTGCAGCTTGCTATCGACGATTTAGTACGTAGCCTACACTGTGTAAGAAGAAAAAAATAGTGAAAAACGGCTGCTCATTTTCATTTTCTCCACATCACGGTCTTGTCCGTTTGTTTGAAGTGTAATCTGTTCGATGTGTAAAGTTGTATCCTAATTTTAAGTTGTGTTTCTTTCTTTTCTTTATGTACTCCACTATTTCTATTTTATAGAAGTGGGTAAATAAAAATATTCATTCATTCATTAATTCATACCCGAAAAGGCAGCCTAAAGTGTTTAATGTTAGAACTGGATACACTCGACAACTTAAAACAAATTAAATTTTATTTGTAGTCCGTCTAGGTACAGACAGAGTATAGTAGAGAAATGAAAAAGAAAGAAACAACACTACAACAGCAATTGTCACTAAACTGAAACATCATGGAGCTCCATGGGGGACCACAATTTTGCTTTATTGTGTTTATTTTTTGTGATTTTCGTATCTCACCTAGAATATGATATATGAAAACCAGACTTGCAATTCTGGTTTAAATAAAGTTCGGGATGCCAAAATCGAGCGAATTCAGAAATGAGCCTGTAGGATAATGCTTGGGAACCATTAACCCTCACAAGTACTAAAACCTTAGATCCCACGACAGTCATCTCATGCATCTCATGACCGATACAGAAAAAGCTTCGTACCGTCATTCGTCGAAATGTATAACTCATCGTGATTCTTGTATAATTCATCGTAATTCGTGCTTATTTTATAATTGTTTGAATCCTAGTTCTTACATACGTTTAATGTGACGTCATTCGTCGAAATGCATAATTCGTTGTAACTCTTGTTTATATTATAGTGATTTGAATTTCAGTTCTAATATAAGTGTAATTGTAAATGATCACTTACAGTGATTCGAATTGTATATAAGTTTATTATTTATGACAAAGGTGTTGATGTTATTATGTTTATGACGAAAAATCCAATGTTCGGCTTGCCCGTGAAGGAATTTTTAAAATAAATTGAAATTGAAAATTGAAACAAAATCTGTCAGAAAGGTAACATCATAATCTCATACGTTACGGCCATCAAATTTAAGATTTTTGGCATCAAAGGAATATTCTACACATTTTGCAGACTATTCCAGAACTTTCTTTAGGCGCTAGAGCAGGAATGACCATAAACTCAAACTTCTTCGTCTGCCGACAAATTATCGGAGCGGTCTATCAGATTATTAGTGCAACATTTCTTCAAGCATTTTAAGTCTTATGAATCTTTTTATTTCGTATCACGTGCGTTATTTGTTCGTAAGTGTTTCTCTAATAGGTTATAATAATAATAATAATAATATTTATTTATTACCCACTTACATCAAAAAGATTAATAGTGGAGTATAAACTTGAAGAAGGAAAAAGAAAAAACGGAAAAAGACGTGTGCCTAACCTAACCTAGCCGGTTAGGTTAGCCTAGTGTATTAGGATTAAAATAAAAAGTGTGGAAATTAAACCATGCCCGGACTCCCAGAAGTTTTGAGCCTGACATCACCTTGCAGATCCACTTCATCCATATCTGAAATCTGAAAGAGAAACCTGGGAGGTGAAGCCTTGCTGTCACTCGTCAAATTCCAAGCAACTAGTAAAGTTTGAGATACGACTATCCACGCCATCTATTTCTCTAATTAAGCTTCCTAGTTTATCGCTAGTCTCACAGGTGGCTTTCCTGTCGGCCTCTCAGCTTCACTATGTCAGCTGTTCGCTTCCTGTAGGTCACTGTTGCCACGAGTAGCACGAAAGTGAAGTAGCACTATCAAGAAAACGCAGCACTTTCTAGCTAAAATAACACTTTTTTCCTTAAAAAGAACACTTTTCTTCTCTTCAACTAGTATACCGTTTACAGGCAAGTAGTACTCCCTAGTCCCATGAAGTTGAAGTACGCATTTATACAATGGCTTCGTCCGTTTGTTGCACTTTCAGTTGAACTGGTGAGAAGAAACAAATTCACTTTGATGAGCTTATGTTTGTGAAGCCATGAAGTTTCTCGTAGAAAACAACTGCTTATGCAGCGTTTACAAGTACAGGAAAACTTGAACGGAATCTGATTTTGGCGACAAGATTGTTTTTACGCGCAGAGGGAAAAATAAATTCTTCAAACCAGAAAATCTGACAAAAATAAATTCACTAGCCAATAAAAAAAAAGCCTTAAGAGCATCTATGACACCAGTACTGATGATTGCTGCTCTCAAAAGCTCGTTAGACTTTTTTTTGTCTTTTCACCAGCGTCGCCGACGAGATTCCTTTCAAGGAGACCGGAATTCCTTTCATCATGAGAGGATTCTCGTCCCGCTAGACTTTTTTTCCAGTCGTCTTCACGAACGGAATCCTTTTGAGTCGACCGGAATTCCTTTCTACTCGACATGATTTCTTGTCTGTGTAAACGCTACATTAGCATATCAGGCTCCTGTATTCTAGGGGTCAAGGAAAAAGCTACTGCTCTTTCGGTAGAAGATTAAAATTTAAGCAAACAAAGTAGCCTACTGTATATATACTGCATTGCAAAATGGAGGGAAAAGGTAGGATTACAAAATGTGAGTTGTAGCGTGATTGGGTCAGACACATGTTGGGGGATGCGTGTTGCGCGAAGCGCAACACGCAAAATATTTTTTTGAAGTAGTACTTTTTTGTAGAAAAGAACACTTTTTCCAGTCTTCAACAGCACAAAAAATTAAACTGTTGTGGCAACACTGATGTTGGGTCTCAAATCTCAATCGTCCTCCGTGTTGTGTGAGAAGAAAAGCAGATAAGTTACAAAGAAAAAAGGGAAGGTTGGTCAGTGAATGCTTGTGGTTTTTCCTGATTTTGCCTGTCCCTTTGAAGTTTGCTGGAACGACTGGAAACTTTTATTGTGGTGATGTAAATTATTTCTGGACTCAGTTAAAATTGGAGAAGGGCTTGCTGCAAGTTAAAGGTGAGTGTCGAGCCAGAGGTTTGTTGTTGGATTAGCCTACTGACATTAGTAACAGAGTAATACTGTCATTACTGTGAAGTTGCCTGTTTGGACATTTCTTTATTAATGGTGACGTGTTCACCCAATTGCTGTGATATGAGAAAGACTACCTGTTGTAGCCTATGTCCTGTGTAGTCCGTCATGATTCTGAAAAGCTTTGAAATAGGAAGCTGGCCCTTCTAAAGTTAGAAACATCCAAAGCAGAATTACTGGTCAGTGTTTATTCAGCCAAAGTCCAATCTACCAAAAACCCCTTTTTTTTCTTGTGCCTGATGGTGGATAAGCCTACTGTCGACTGAGCCAAATGCTAGATCAGTTGGGCACCAGACTTTTTGGAGAATTACCCTCCACAGGGGAATCCCCTGCACAGGTGAAAAAGAATCCCCTGTGGAGGAGACGGTGTTGGGGGAAAAGTGCAGTTTCCCAACTGCTCACACTGGTGCCCAACTGTAGATACTCTAACCCATACTGTACAATCAAAGGAACAGAAAACTTAGACTCTGGGAGCTAGCTGACATGTCAGGACTGTACCCTAAGTCGATATTGCGAGTAAGAAAAATTCTCGTTACGACCATTGCAGTTCCCGAGAATTCGACTTTCGGGTTAGTAGTAGAAAATAAAAGCATAAGGTTTGTGTGCCGGGAGTAGGAATCGAATGCACAACCTCTTGACTACTGTCCCAATACTATGGCCGAAACACAGCCAAAGGTGAACTTAGAAGTGCATAAGGGGCAAGGGCCGGCCAGCTAGCTTTGGCAACACTAAGGAGGGGGTTGGAGATAACAAAGAAGGGGGGTTCTGTTGGCAGTAAGTCCCTGTATCTTTATCTAAGCCCCCCAGGTCAGTTTGATGGCCGAAAGTTGCCTAGTCAAGTTTTCTGTGCCTTTAAATGTGGAAAAATCTCTATCATGTCAACAACCCAGTTGAGCAGAAAAAACCATGTTCAGAATGAAATGTCAGCACCAACTTTAATCCTGCTTTAACTCCAAGTAGTTCTTACGAAGAATCTCACATTCCTCTTCATACCTGATCTGGATAAATGGAACTGTGAAATACATTTTAACTACAGTAGGACTAGCCTACTTGGATTTCATTTATTTTATGGCAGTTTTGTAAGTTAGATGCCTCTGAGTATTCTTTTCGACGATTCTGACTGCAAATCATTTTTGATTACACTGAACAGCCTCTGCCTACAATGTAAAAAGTTTCTTGGAGTAATTATTAAAGTTAACTGCAGTATTTGCTACTGGGCTTATTTTCAATTGGTGATTTTCAAAAGCAACCTTAAATGGGATCCGCATGTTGAATCCATTCTCCAAAAGGCTGCCCTATGTCTGAAATCGTTTGCATGCCTTACCCGATTCAACATCAACGTCTCAATTATGCGTGGGCTATACTGCATGTACGTCCGGTCCCAGACCGAATACGCCTGTCCAGCTTGGCATCGAGGACTAACTGCTGTGCAAACCGAAAAACTTGAAAATGTCCAGAAACGGGCATGTAAAATTATGCTTGGGGCTAATTACATGTCCTATGATGACAGCCTGCAAAAACTGAGGCTGCAAAGGCTGGCTGAAAGGCGTCACGACCTCACCATGCGCTTCGGGAAACAATGCCTGCAGTCCGAGGCTCACCGTAAAATCCTGCCTGATTTTCAAGAGGCACGCAGCAGTGGGCCGAGGACTCGTCGAGGAATCCTCACTTCAAGATGCCAACTCCTCTGTCCCCCGCCTCGAAAATCTTCAAAGAGATACCTATCGTCCTTCGTCCCTTACTTCGTGGGCCACTTCAATGACGAATCGATGGGAAAAACGTTAGACGTCTGAAATGTTAATTAATTGTATATAGTATAAATTGTTTTATTTTTGTAACGTATGACGTCCGCCGCTAGCCACGTGCTATTATGGAAATAAAGAGTTTATTATTATTATTATTATCTCTACTGAGATAAGATAATCTGAATTGGAGATAAGATTATCTTCTTAGAGACAAGATTAATCCCAGTAGCCAATGTTGCAAGATTTTTTTTTACAGTATAGGTAAATAAATCTGCAAAATGATAAGGAAGCATGCCATAACATTAATGTTATAGATGCAATAGGTTCAGATTACCTCAGACCCCTGTTTTTTTTCTATACCCTATATCAGGGATGTCATGACTGGGGGGGGGGGGGGGGAGGGGGGACGCCCCCCCCCCCCCCCCAATGCTATTGGCCAGTCGGTAAAGAATAACCAAGTCGGTGCGAGACACCACGATTTTTCGTCAAAACAGTTGATTTTTTTTCAGGAAAACAGTCGTTTTTTTCTGAAAATTGGTTGATTATTTTGTCAAATTAGTAATTTTTTCTAAAAATCAGTCGATTTTTTTCAAAAATTTTATTTTTATTGTACCAGCCAGTCGGTAAATGCCTCATCCCCCCCCCCAAAAACATTTTGGCTAGTAACGCCTCTGCCCTATGCAGAATGTTAACCCTGACCCTGACCTCCATTATAAATGGATTTTGATTGGTTGATTTCTGAGCTTCACTAAAATCGTCAATATTTTATTGGGTTAGAGTATCCAGTATTTGACATAGTTTATCCAGATTCAGGCATAGGGTATGCTGCAACGGATCCTTTAACAATTTTGCTGTCTGCTTTTACCTTTCCACTCCAGAAAGGCTTAAACAAGCAGAAGGAAGAACAAACATATCCTGAAATGCTATAAAGCTCCCCATAGGTCCTGCTAGGGGCGTCGCTACGGGAGGAGGGGGGAGAGTGGTACCCCCCCCCCTTCCCTATACGAAAGGAAAAAAGCTAAAACGGCCTGACTTTTAATAAACTGCAATACTTTCTGGCTCTAACTACAACACGCACATACGATTAACTACTCAGTCGTATTCGCTGTACAATCAGCCACAGATAAATTAAATTTCTAACACTGATCACTAAACCAATTTGAACTTTGTGTTCATTCGCGTCTTGGAAAAAGCTATTTTGTTGTTTTCTGGCCAAGTGAGGTCGTGTATTCCGTTTATGCCCAGTTAAAGTACTTCCAGATGTGCAAGGACGATGCACCTTGGTAAGCGAATCAGGGACAAGAATTAAAACAAAAGTCGTTTCCCCGATCCAACAATATTGGGGAGAGTAGTGTAGGAGGAATTCGGAATTTTGATATGTGCCAGCTTTCAAACATGGGATCTCTGATGTTTATGAAACTTAATTTTTGGAAAGAACTCGCATTTCAAAAGTCTCGTTTCAAGTCCATACCAGATCCTGTGACTTGTGGGGAGAGAGGGAGATGGAGGGAGTACCCAGAAATCCGATGTGCTAAAAATCGCATTTCTTTTGGTCCGGAAGTGCTACCAGGTATTTCTGACGGCCCCAGTAAGTGTTGCTGGGGCAGAAAGAAGCTTCAACAAGCTGAAAAATGTGATGAAGAACATACGTGCCACAACGGTTGACAAACGTCTTGATTATCTGCTCGTCATTTCAACCGAAAAAGTTTTCTCTAGCGAGGTGGATCTGGAACAGCTGTGTGGTACATGGAAGAATGTGAAACCGCGTCGAGTACAGATTTGATCTCTGATGCTCTCTTTTACCTTTAATCTTGTTCTCTTTCTTTAAACATGTAAAACTGAGTTGAATTATAAATGTGTTCTCGTCCGTTTTTTTATGACAATATACGACAATATTTTATCACAAATTTGACTAAAACAGAAGAAAAGCTGAAATAGGCGGCTGGGCGCCGGCGCCCAGCCGCCCCCCCCCTCGAATTTTTGCCAGCAATTCTCCTGGGTCCTGCAACCTGTTGTCAAAGGCTTAATAACTGGTAGCCTGTGACCAGAAATAACATAGATCCCTGTTTGTTCAGCTTTTGATCAATTTAACTTTGCAACCTTTAGTAAGTTGATCTTTTTTTTCAGATAGCAAACTCAGCATAATCAGTATGAGAGAATTCAAAGTGGTTGTTCTTGGATCTGGTGGTGTTGGTAAATCTGCATTGACAGTTCAGTTTGTGACTGGGTGTTTCATGGAAAAATATGATCCTACCATTGAAGACTTCTACAGAAAAGAAATTGAAGTGGACAACTCACCATGTGTACTAGAAATTCTGGATACAGCTGGAACAGAACAGTTTGCATCGATGAGAGACTTGTATATAAGAAATGGCCAGGGCTTTGTAATAGTGTATAGCATTACAAACCATCAAACATTTCAGGATATTAGAACAATGAGAGAACAGGTATGTTAAAGTTTCAGCTAGGAGGGAGACAAGGGTTTCCTCCCTTTCTGTATTCTTCCGCTTCCCGTCAGATTTTCTCGAGGTCTTTAAAGCATAACTCTTACTAGAAATGATCTTTCCCGTATGTAACCTAATGGGTCAGAGAACACATATTTCGAAAATACCATTACTTTCCACCTGGAATTTGCGATTTTCTTCTTAGTGCTTGTCGACTCTATCCAGTCTTCCTGCTGTCCGACGCGGCGGCTGGGTGCAAAATATTTGAAACTGAATGCACTCGTGGTAAAAAAAAAATGTGGGAAAATTACGCAAATAAAAGAATTAAAAAACAGAAGATTATCAAGATTCTCATGTGTGAAAGAGTTGTAAGCAGACGCTAAAGATTACGGCAAACTTGTGTGACGACGACGAGCAAAACTCGTCATGGCCGAAAAGCGCCAAAAATTCGCAGGCACAAAACAGAACAGTTGAGAAAACTGGTGATTGAAAAAAAAAAAGCAGAACTATGCCTAAACGATCTAGTCCATTCAATGACGTATAAATACTATAAAAATACACATGGCTCCGAAGCTTTTTTGAGGTAATCTTTTTCTTCAAAATTAAAACTGGGTATTTTACTTTAAAATCAGAAACCAACTGTGAGTTACTGAAAGAAATGGGGAACCCCCGTATAGGCCGTATGTATATGTGCGTTGACATTAACTTCTTGTTGTAAGCAGAGGCGTTACTAGCCAAAATGTTTGGGGGTGGGGGGACAAGGCATTTACCGACTGGCTGGTAATTTTTACCGACTGTTTTGGCTGAAAAACGTCTGTTTTCAAGAAAAAAAAGACAGTTTTAAAAAAAATCGACTGATTTTCGGGAAAACGGACTGTTTTTTTTTACGAAAAATAGACTGATTTTCAGAAAAATCGGCTGTTTTTATGAAAAAAATCAACTGCTTTGACGAAAACTCGGCTAATTTTTACCGACTGGCCGACAACACTGGGGGGGGGGGTCCCCCCTCCCCGCCGCCACCGGCGTGAAGTCCCTGGTTGTAAGAAGGTTTACCATTCCAGATAACTCGAGTGAAAGGGACGGACCGAGTGCCCATCCTACTAGTCGGGAACAAAGTTGACCTGGAACACCAGAGGGAGGTGGCAACGATGGAGGGGTTACACTTAGCCGAAGCCTGGGGCTGCCCTTTTGTGGAAGCGTCGGCGCGAAATCGAATGAACGTGAATGAGGTGTTCGCTGAAATCGTTCGCGAAATGAACTGCAACCCTGCCAGACGGAAGGGGAACTATTGCTGTTGTGTGTTATAGCGAAGATGCCTTGACCTGTGCATTTGTGATTCATTGTTCAATTGGTGCCACATATTTAGAGGATAGTCTTTTCAAACGGAATCTAGTGAAGAAAACTCGTCTTTCTACCAATCAATGGAGGTAAGATTTGGAGTTTTATTTTTATTTAACAATAGCTTGATATTTCGGTAGGATAAGAACAACGTGCATGCTCGTAAGATGTGTAGATCACGCAGTTGTTCTATGCTACTGCAACGATCAATTGCAAGCATAGGCGGACCTGAAAGCTCGTCGATGGGTCACTGGCTTGTATACCGTCCCTGGGTGAGCAAGCCACAAAAATAACCAATCACTGTTCAAATCTTGAGGTTCCATTTCTCTTCTACCCACGGCTCTTTTGTACCCCCAGATAGGCCATTTGATCACCCGATCGCTCGGTCAGTTCCGATGATGCTGTTATCACTTGAATTTTAGGGATTCTTGATGATAGTTATTGACTATCTTGTAAGATTGACCGTACCAAAGACTGATTTCGAGCCATCGGTCATTCTTCGTTGGTATGTTTACTATTAACGGTCTATGTCATTCTCTTCCTGTTCGGCGTTACTGATTATGAATGAGGATTTGTTTTATTCTGTCAGCTGCTTAGATGTCCTTCCTTGGTTTATTACTTGTCTGTTGGTATCGCCGTTGCTTGTCGACTGTTTCCTAAAACTTTGGATTTTTGCTTGGCTGTACGTTAGTCTGGCCACTTCTTTTCGCGTTTTTGCAAGCTGTGGAAATTACAGTGTTTTAAATTTTGCATTTTTGACGTTAACGAGCTGAACTGAAAGGAGGGAGCTTCGGCTAGTTTGCCGTCGCGTGTTTGACTTTACAAGTTTTCCTCCAGACCGAGCTGACTGCGAATTACGTTTGATGGTGCCGAGGGACGAATCTGATGAACGCGACTTTATTTCTTCCATTCTTGGCACGCTCACATATGGTCCGTAATTAAAAATCTAAACATGGATAAACATATTGTTTCTAGCTACTTCGAACCGGTAGTTTTAAGGAGTTAATTCGATGATTTGCTGGGGTAAAAGCTAGTGCTTAGATTCCGTTTGAGACACGACTGCTGCTTTTGCTGTACGATTGTGTCATTGGTAATATTTCGTTTTCGTGTTTGTTGTTTGGATTTGCGTTCTCAATTGGTTTTTGTCTTCGGGCGGTGGCAGCCAACAGGCTGTCCTCCGAAATCCCTGCACATCAACCTGTTCTAAAATTCCCTAGTAATCGCAATAATTAGCGCGAATTTTCCGACATCCTTCGCTTGTTTGTCTGTGATCACTCAAGTCGTGACTCAATGACCGAAGCCTGAATATTAAATGTGACTGACCCGTTACGGATACAAATTTATTCTTCTTAAACGGTAATATGCAACCAAAACAAAATTCACCTATGACAAAAATATCAGCAATCCGTCTTAAAAGGTGACAAGAAGTTGCCTGCCTTAGACAAGAATTAATGTTGATAGAACAGATGTATGTTTATAACTAACAACTAAGCAGAACCACCCATCCTTCCCAATTATTAATTGCATCGTCCTGAGCTTTAACTTTGATATCATCCAATTAAAAGAATCGTATTCGTATTAGATAGATAGATAGATAGATACTTTAATTTTAGCCGTTAGGCCATACACAAAATCATACATTTTTAAACACTTCGAGAGAGCGATTATATAAACTCACATGTAAAATGCTTTAAACTCCCACCACCAACTATTTACATCTCTTTAACGCTTCTTTGACAAAACCTGTAACTGCCATTATCGCTGACCGTGAAGATGACTTTAGGATACCAGGAAAGAGCAACCCATCTTCACCAAAAAATCTTACTCTCAAATCCGAGAGCCCCTTGCATCTTGACAGGAAGTGGGACAGATTCTCCTCTTCCAAACCACATAACGAGCAAGTATAACATGACTTCGGGTTTCGGGAATTTCTTTCAAATAATTTAACCCTACTCTGAGGGTTAAATGGAGACTGTTCGCTCGGATCTGGAACCACAAACGCAGGTTTTCAGCCGGTAAACATACCTTAAAATAAAATTCAAAACCAACCGACTCTTTAATATTCCTATAATCTTTCAGAGTCTCTGAATTAACAGTCTGTTCATGCCAAAGTTGAATTTCCTGATCATTCCTGATTATTTGTCCTTATATTGTCGAAAAAGGTTGTATTGAAATGTTTTCGAAGTAGAATTTGACAAATTTGTTCGAACATTTTCTGTCCTGTAGCTTTGTTAATGGCATGTTAGTCCATCTGGATTCCCTTTGTAGTCCCCTCTTGGGCGATCGATAGGCCTTGTTTATTTCTTTAGCTGCCCTAAAAGATTAGTGTCTCTGTTGGAAACGTTCATATCCTGATTGGACTTGTTTGAACTTGTTTCTGTAGGGACTTGTTCGTGAGGAACCTTTCGTGCGTCTGGAGGTGCCAACTTTGCTGGACTTGACAAATGTTGCGGGATCGGCCTATTTGTTAGGGGTTTGTCAATTTGCTTCGAAGTAGAATTTGACAAATTTGTTCGAATATTTTCTGTCCTGTAGCTTTGTTAATGGCATGTTAGTCCATCTGGATTCCCTTTGTAGTCCCCTCTTGGGCGATCGATAGGCCTTGTTTATTTCTTTAGCTGCCCTAAAAGATTAGTGTCTCTGTTGGAAACCTTCATATCCTGATTGGACTTGCTTGAACTTGTTTCTGTAGGAACTTGTTCGTGTAGGAACCTGTCGTGCGTCTGGGGTGCTAACAACTTTCGTCCCTTTTTGCTGGACTTGACAAATGTTGCGGGATCGGCCTATTTGTTAGGGGTTTGTCAATTTGCTTCGAAGTAGAATTTGACAAATTTGTTCGAATATTTTCTGTCCTGTAGCTTTGTTAATGGCATGTTAGTCCATCTGGATTCCCTTTGTAGTCCCCTCTTGGGCGATCGATAGGCCTTGTTTATTTCTTTAGCTGCCCTAAAAGATTAGTGTCTCTGTTGGAAACGTTCATATCCTGATTGGACTTGTTTGAACTTGTTTCTGTAGGGACTTGTTCGTGAGGAACCTTTCGTGCGTCTGGAGGTGCCAACTTTGCTGGACTTGACAAATGTTGCGGGATCGGCCTATTTGTTAGGGGTTTGTCAATTTGCTTCGAAGTAGAATTTGACAAATTTGTTCGAATATTTTCTGTCCTGTAGCTTTGTTAATGGCATGTTAGTCCATCTGGATTCCCTTTGTAGTCCCCTCTTGGGCGATCGATAGGCCTTGTTTATTTCTTTAGCTGCCCTAAAAGATTAGTGTCTCTGTTGGAAACGTTCATATCCTGATTGGACTTGTTTGAACTTGTTTCTGTAGGGACTTGTTCGTGAGGAACCTTTCGTGCGTCTGGAGGTGCCAACTTTGCTCGACTTGACAAATGTTGCGGGATCGGCCTATTTGTTAGGGGTTTGTCAATTTGCTTCGAAGTAGAATTTGACAAATTTGTTCGAACATTTTCTGTCCTGTAGCTTTGTTAATGGCATGTTAGTCCATCTGGATTCCCTTTGTAGTCCCCTCTTGGGCGATCGATAGGCCTTGTTTATTTCTTTAGCTGCCGTAAAAGATTAGTGTCTCTGTTGGAAACCTTCATATCCTGATTGGACTTGCTTGAACTTGTTTCTGTAGGAACTTGTTCGTGTAGGAACCTGTCGTGCGTCTGGGGTGCTAACAACTTTCGTCCCTTTTTGCTGGACTTGACAAATGTTGCGGGATCGGCCTATTTGTTAGGGGTTTGTCAATTTGTTTAGCAGGTACCTGCAACCAGCTATCATCTATCGTATGGTTGAGTAGCCTCGAAGTCAGGAGAAAAATGATTTTTATTTGCAAACATGCTTATCATTGTTTTCCTTTTTATGTTTGCCTTCCGGCCAAGTGCCATATACCGATCACTTTCCGTCGGTCGGTCGGTTAGTCCGGTGTTTGCGATTTAGGGTACTTCCAGCTAGGACGATGAAACTTGGCAGGTATATGAGGGACCCGACCAAACTGAGTTGGAAAAAGTCACTTGCCCGATCCGACCATCGTGGGGGGAGGGAGTCGAGCCGGAATTTAGTGGCATGCATAACTTTCGAACGGGTTATCGGATCTTAATGAAATTTGATATTTGGAAAGACGTCACGTCTCAGATGTCCCATTTTAAGTCCGGACCGAATCCGATGAATGTGGGGGGGGGGAGGCAGGGAGGACCGGAAATCATGTGACACGCTTAGGGTGGAAGGATCGGGATGAAACTTGGTGAGAGGAATAAGCACTAGCCCTAGGTACATCATTGACAGAACCGGACGGGATTCGTGCACTGTGGGGGGAGTCGGGGGGGGGGGGGGCGGAATTCCGGTGATACGGAGTTAAGTTAATTCCAGGTGGGTTAGGACAGTGAAACTGGGCAAGCATACCAGGGACCCCCAAAATAACTTGGAAATAGTCACTTCCCCGACCCGACCACCGTGGGGGGAGTGGAGGGAAGGGGAATTCGAAATCTAGAGGTACGTATAACTTTGGAACGGGTGATCGGATCTTAATGAAACTCGATATTTGGAAAGACCTCGTGTCTCAGATGTCCCACGTGAAGTCCGAACCGGATCCGATTAGTGTGGGGCGGGGGGAGCCGTAAATCTTGTGACACGCTTAGAGTGGAGTGATTGAGATGAAACTTGGTGGGAAGAACAAGCCCTAGATTCATCAGTGACAGAAGTGGACCGGATTCGAGCACTGTGGGGGGAGTTAGATAGGGGGGGGGGGGTCCGGAATTCCGGTGATCACGAGTTAAGGTACTTCCAGATGTGCTAGGACCATGAAACTTGGCTTGAACATTAGAGATTTGACATGATTAGATCATTTTTGCGTCAAGGGTTTTGCTTACAACTGAATTTCTTTAAATACAAATGATACTTTTGAGTAAAATATACATTTCAATCTCCCGATGAGCTCATCATCATTTTTGCTTCAGGAGTTTTTATTACAGACGAATTTCTAGCGTCCCTAAAGTGCGCATCATCACAGCCAAATGCATTACCAAACGATACGTTCTTCTGATTTCCAAGGACCCATTATATCAAGGGTTTTGCTTACAAATAATCAAAACAAACCCACGAACTGAAGACCTCCTACTTTCATCCTCTGACCCAGCCTTGCAAGTGCCATATGAGCTTCCAGCTCTTGTTATTCTTACTTTTGTAAATTCGATTTATACATATTTGATGGTGCAAAACGGATACGTCAGCTGAATTTTATTGGAGCTATATTTATACAACTGTGTTTACATCGAGGTTTGCATAAGACTTTCTACATTCGATACGTTTATTATCATTAATCTTCTACCATACTTCAAAGTAACCCCCGGTTAAAATGATCCAATACCTTAGACGTTTCGCCATGGGGACGTTTTGTCGTGGGGATTGGGGAAGTTTTGTCATGGGCGATATTTTGTTGACAACCCACCTTAGAACCCTCCAACCATCCTCTACATCGAGGTTTACATAAGACTTACTACATTGATACGTTTATTATCATTAATCCTCTACCGTACTTCAGTATAATCTCCGGTTGAAAATGACCCAGTACCTTAGAACCCTCCAACCATCCTCCAAGTACCTTCTTTACCGGCACGACCCCCAAAGAAAATTTCTGCGCAATAGCTCCTCAACTAGTCGGCAACGACGGTTACTCACTCACAAAAGGGTTGTACAGTAACAAGGCCGTATCCAGGGGGGGGGGGGGGGTAGGGGGTTGACCACACCACAAACACACAAAAATAGTCATTTTTACAGGCTTTTCCCTCTGATCTATGTCTTTTTTGTACTTTTTTGTCCGACCCGCAGGCAAACCCCCCCCCCCCCCCCCCCGAAAGGCAACCCCCCCCCCCCCACCGTAAAAAAAATCCTGGATACGGGCCTGTTCAGTAAGTACCCGATACCCAGCCGTGCCCACGGAGATGTATAATGGGGTCCAACAAGAAAGCAACCCATCGTCGGCAAGCCCATTACAGCCTACTACCCTTGCTCTAGCGGCTAGACACTCTAGGTGTGGTGTGTCCCACAACCATCGGCTGGTAATGTTTCAGTCTGTCTTTTTATCCGAGTGTACATCCGGTCCCTGGGAGTGATCAGACCACTTGCAGGACCTTCCCCTGAGGCCAACGACGATAAATCTTGAAAAAAAAATTATTGGAAAACATTTTAGAAGAATTAATGTGTTAAATCCGAGTTTCATATCACGTCTCTAGACAGCGCCCGTTCCTCCAGCTTGCTCAGCCATAAGATTGCCTGCTAGATTTAGTAGTCAAACGGCTCCCTTTTTTACCGGATTTTATAACAGATTGTGAAGCACGTTTTCTTCCGAATGTGGGATGCATTTTAATTGTCTCATTGCGTCAATATACTTCCTGCTGGAAACCCCAGTTGAATGTGTATTTGCTCATTGTACGTCTTGCAAGAATGTAGTGACTTGAGTAGATAGGACGATAGATAGATAGATAGATAGATAGATCAGTGTATTTCAAATGCCCAAGGGCCATATACACAAACAAACAAAAACAAAAATAAAAATATAACTTAAACAATCAGACTCCTTCTTAATTTTAAACATTTGTCTATGTACACGCCCACTCGAGTAATAACGGTAGGGTTGGTATTACTCAAAATTTCCGGAAGTGACAAAATTATGAATATGCTGGCGATTCGTTATACGAGGGGTTAATCACTCGAGGTTTTACGTAAATCTCGTGCTTTGGTGTCCGGTGCCCGACGGTTCCGACAGTTTTGGGGATTGTAGTGACCTGTTTTGACCATCGAATCTCCAGTCAAAAAATAAAGAGAAACAGATTAGAACAAGAACACCATCCAGGGATAATTATAGGAGAGGCGTTGCACAGTTTCGACTTCAGGGTATAGCATTAAGTGCCCGGTGCCAGGCCGGTGCCGCACCGGCCTAAACCAGCTGATATTGCGATTGCCACGTGTTGTAACATCGAAATCAGCGTGTTTAGATGCGTTTGATTAGGTTAAGTTAGATTTTAGATTAAATTGATTCGATTTTTTTTTGTTTTGAAAGATGAATCGCCTAATTTATGGCCGACACCGCTTGTTTTGGGCGGTGCCGTGAAAGAGTGTACAGCAGGTGTCGAGGAGTGATTAACCCCTCAGTTAATCGATTTTTTATTTGGCATTCAAGCTTATCGGCTGCTTTAATAATCTGGTAGCTTGGATTTCCCTAAGCTCCCCATTCTTTGTCCGAAGGGTGGGTGGGGGGGGGGGGGTGGAGGACTTCGCTTATTTAATAAATGCCCTTCTAATTTTTAATTTTCGGTTGCGTGCAAATTTCAGTTTGAGCTCTGCGTCTCATTTGCGAGATTCGTTTGAGCATGTTCCCATCAGACTGGCTATGTCTTGAGCACGTTAAATCAGATACCACATTAACCAGACACCATTGCAGTGGATCGTTTCTTTTTAGGCTGTTTTGCTGTGTCCAAGATGTCCGTGAAACATCTTCTGGTAGTTGAGACCTCCAACTGGAGTACAGGGATGCAACCTTTTCCGAATCCCTTCTTTGTAATACAAGTATCATATTAGCATGTGATTACACATCGTGGAGGATAGACATTAACGTTGGTCGATCCTTCTTGAAGCGGCAGTAGCTAAGTTTTGATCAGTAAGTTAATGGGTTCTAACAGGTCTAACAGTTACTATGAAATTATCCATACATGAAACGTGAATGAAAAATATAGTGTCTTCGGCAAGGGAGTAAAACCCTAACACATGGACGAAAACAAATTACTTGGAACAAGGAAAGAAAGAAACAGAAAAAAAGAAAGGAAGAATGGAGCTTGGCTACGCGGTCTGCAGTGTTTAACTAAATGTCGACGGTTTATCCACTTCCTGGCATCTGCTGTACACCCTTTCCTGGCACCGCTCACAATCAGCAGTGTCGGCACCGATGCCTTCCATATATGAGACGATTCATCTTTAAAACGCTTCCAAACATGCTTATTCTAATGTTCTAACACGTGGTAACCGGTGCCGGTTGGTTTCAGTCGAAAACAAAACAAAAAATCAGAAACAAAATATTTTTAAAAGTTAATGAAATATTCGATTTAGGGGTGAAGAGACAAGCTGTATCCAAATAGGAATTTTCTCGTCGGACAAGTAGTTCACCCGGAATCCGGCAAAAAACGGAAAATGTGTGAAAAGTAAAAGTTTAATCTGAAGTTGCTTAGAGGTTCGATTTAGGGGCAAGGAAACGTGCTCAGAATACGAAAATTATTTTCTGGGCGGACAGTTAGTTCGGCCGGAATCGGGTGAAGACCGGAAAATTTGTTTAAAGAGAAAGTTTTATTTGTAGGCTATTTGATAAGATGTTCGATCTGCGGGTAAGAAGACATTTACATGCTGAATACGTAGACAATCATCTTCTCACTTGACGTATAGATCGCTTTGAGTCCGGCTGAAAGCGGAATTTTTTTTTTAAGTAAAAATTTTATCTCAAGTTGATGAAGAGGTTCGATGTAGGGGTAAGACATGCTGAATTCGTTTTTGAGCTTTAGTTTTTTGCCAGACAAATAGTTTGTCCGGAATCCGGCCGAAAGCCGAAATTTGGCAGAAGTAACGAAGGAAGCTTGTATCAATTTCGTCAAAGTAGATACGACGTAGGCTATAAAGTAACCACACATGCTGAATCCATGTCTGAACTTGGTCTTCTCTGATGATTAGGTACCATCGGCCTTAATTTGTTCTAAATTTTAATAGTAAAATGTTTAAGAAGTCTTTCGAAGATCGAATATCTACAAGACCCAATAGGCTGGATCAGATATTAAATTGTTGGGATCCCATCGATACCTTTGGTCTTGTTCAAACCGCTAGCAACTTTTCTCTCTCTGGAAGCTGATTATGATGACACGGATCATCCAATTTCTGGGATCCAAAAACGTAAGTGGAAGATACCTATGACTTCGTAAAAATTGTCCGTCTATCCGTCCGTCTGTGAGCACGATAACTCTTGAAGGGAATCAAATATTTTGATGAAAGTTGATATGAGGATTCTTTGGAGCAAGGGAAAGATTGAGTTCGTAGATGGGCTTCATAGCTGTATATTCAGGGAAGGGGTTTCAAATTAAGGGGCGAAATACATTTTTTTTTTTAAGTTAATGAGATAGTGGATTTAGGGGTAAGGAGACATGCTGAATCCGAATATGAAATTTATTTTATCGCCGGACTAGTGGTTCACCCGGAATCCGGCAAAAACGGAAAATTTGTAAAAAGTAAAAGTTGAATCTGTAGTTGATTAGAGGATCGATTCAGCAGTAAAGAGACATGCTGAATCCTAATATGAAAATTATTTTCTCGCCGGACAAGTAGATCGCCCGGAATCCAGAAATTTAAAAGAACGATGAGGAGACACGCTGTTTTAGCTTTCGAACATCCTAAAGATACAAAAAAAGGGTATGCGATCAGTTTAGTTCTGCCGAGTCCCAACTGGCATTGTCTGGGTCGAAAAGGCAGAATGCGTCCGACAACTGCCGGGTGAACAATCTAATACAAATTTGTCAACCAGTTTTCGGAAAACAAGGTGGTCCCTACCCTACCCCTTTATCTATGCAAGCGAAAGCTCTGCGTAGGTGACGACATATCTTACGCCTAGGTGGCCCTTTGGATTAATTGGGTTTAGTCGGCTGCAAGCTCTGTCGTGTCCGGGGGTTGAGATGTTGTTCAAACTTCGTATGAGGATTTACTGGCAAAGTACAGGCCAATGTCGTAGGTGGGTCCTTTAGCCCTATCTGTAGGGGCAGAGAAGAGGGGTTTCGAATTAAGGGAATTATGTTTTATAAGCTAATGAGTCGTTTAAGGGGTAAGACCCGATGAATCTATTCCTGAACTTAGTTTTCTTGCTGGAGAAATGATTCACCCCGAATTCGGCCCAAACTTGAAATTTTGTTGAAGCTCAAAGTTGTTTCTTAAGTCGATTACAGATTCGGTATTGGGGTAAGGAGATATGTTGACCGAATTTGAACTTTATTTCCTTGACGGACAGGCGTGGTTCGTCTTAATGTGACTCTTTGACTTTGACTTGTGACTCTGTGAGCTCTTTTGCTCTCGCCGGGAATGCCGCTAAAATACGAGGTATTGGGTATAAATTTTTCTTTCTTCTAAAAGTCCTTTCTGAAGTCGACTAGAGATAAGATATTGGAGTAAACATGCTTACTGAATCCAGTTTCTGAACTTAGTTTTCTCATTTGATTAGTTGTTTTGACGTAAGTTGTCAAAAAACTCAATACGGTAACATACATTTGATAAATAACAAAATGTTAAAGGGGTGTGAGGAAGACTTGGAAATCTACAATATTCGATTGTCTGGACCAAGAAGCCCACAAATTTGTGGGATCCCATCGAAACCTTTGGTCTTGTTATGATTGGGTTTCTCAAGTGCATCTGGAGACAACTCGGACACGACTGTTAGTTTCATCGTCGTATCATGTTACCGTCTGATGGGTCCCTTATTTATTAGACAACTGGGCAACGAGGTGATAGCGAGCGAGGGATTGGTCAGTATGCGATTGAATGTACAGTAGATATTTGCTTCTTTGAACCCTTCCCTTCTCCAAATTTTTAACTTTACGACCCTATCATCATACATGTCCATTATTTTTTTATTTTTGGTATCCCGAAACGCAGTGACGATATACCTATTTTATTTATTTATTTATTTATGACCCGCTTTTTGCGTAACAGCGGAGTATGTTACCTATGAGTTCGTAAAGTTACATACTTCTATGTGCGATATACTTCTACTGTCTGTCAGTAAAGCATGGCTGTTGTGGATAACTATACCGCTGTTCTTACCTGGTAAACTCCCAGAAAAAAACAAGACCTAAGGTTTCGATGGGATCCCCCAAATTTAATGTCTGATCCATACAGTTGGGTCTCGTAGATATCCGGTCTTCGCCAGACTCCTTGAACACTTTACTAATACAGTGTAAACATATTAAGGCGAATGGTAATCATCTGAGAAGACCAAGTTCAAATATGGATTCAGCATGTGTGTTTACCCCTATAGCCTGCGTCATATCTACGTTGACGAAAGTTCCTGCCTTACTTCTGCTAAATTTTCGTTTTCTGCCGGATTCCGGGCGAACTACTTGTCTTGCAAAAATTGAAGTTCAAAAACGGATTCAGCGTATCTCCTTACCCCTGTGTCGAACCTCTAATCAACTTCAGATAAAACTTGAACTTTAACGGTTTTCCGATTTCAACCGCATTCGTGGCAAACTGTCCTGGTAAAAGCGTGTCTTACCCGTAAATAGAACACCTAGTGAAATTCAAATAAAAATTTTACTTTTCACCAGTTTTTCGGTTTTGACCGGATTCCGGCGATCTACAACTCTTATTTTTGACATATTTTTGGAATGATTCCGGGTGAAATATTTGTCCGACGATAAAAAATAAATTTTATATTCGGATTCAACATGTCTCCTTACCCCTAAATCGGCTATCTCGTTAGCTGTTTAAAAATATTTGTTTCGCCCCTTGGTTTTAAACCCCTCCCTAAATGTACAGCTATGGGTCCCATCTACGAACTCGACCTTTTCCTTGACCCAAATAATCCTCACACCAATTTTCATCAAAATAGCTCGTTCCCTTCGAGTTATCGTGCTAACAGGCAGACGGACGGATAGAAGGACAACTTTTGCGAAGTCAGAGGGTATCCCTCCACTTTTGGGGTCCCAAAAATAGGGTGAGGGCTATGACGACTCACAGTTGAGAGCGAGCCACCTAATTGACTGATTACCTGAAAATTTGTTGAGAAGCTGGTGTTTTATGTGTGCGTTCATTTACAGATTCGTGCACCATTTTCGACATTGTTCAAGTTCAAGTTTTTTAGTTTTACACACAAATACAAATACATTATACAAGCACTGTGAAGGAAAAAGAAAATCGAACATGCAGCACTTGTTCGAAGTTCGCATGCATGCGAACATGCATGCAATGATTGTAAGTTATAGCGTTCTGGGTGTTGCCACTGGTTATATGAATGAATTTATTTATGTTTAGACCTTGAGGCATTTCACAGCTACAAAGCAACAATACTAAAACATATAAAGTAAACTACAGGTCACTTTTTACACACAATCGGGACGGGTAATAGAATATCTAATAGAAAATAAAATACGCACGATAAATTCCGTGTATCAACAATTAGACAATCAACTACAAATTTTGAAAGTAAAACTATTGATCAAAATCTAGACGCTTACTTGTTCTTAAATAATCTGTCAAATGATTTCTAACATTCCTAAATCTGACAAGAGCTGGAAGCTCAGATGGCACTTGTAAACGGATGAAACGGATGAAATATAGGTTTAACGGATGGAATATAGAATTTGCCTTTCCGTTTGTTTGTTCTGATCATCTGTAAGCGTAACCTTTGATATAAGAATGATCATTTACGAGAATGCGTTTGGTAAAAAAGGATTTATTTTTTTAACTTGGCTGTAATGATGCAGACTTCAAAGGCGCTAGAAATTTATCTGTAAGCAAAACCTTTGAGGCAGAAATGACCCCTTAGGGATCATTAGTATTTATGAATGCTAGGAATAAATTTGTAAGCAAAACCCTTGTGGCACACATAATCATGGGCTGAGGTGTATCGCTTGATCAAAAGTACTTTGCGACTTTGTGGTTAGATGCGCACTTTAAAGTTCAATGGGCAGATCAAACTACCCCAATACCACTCTGTAACAACCTAGGAACAATGCTTACACCCTAGATCAGCAGCTTTTTCAACAGTTTCCTCTCTGTGATATTTCAAAGCGTAATTTTTTGGGCCAGTACATGCTCAATTTACTAGCTTGGACAAAGATAAAAGTGATGTTTCTTATAATACTTAGTAGATCTTTATTTTATGCATAAATCAGCTTGTATAATTCAGATTTGAATAGGTTATTTGTTTTTGAATGATTTTTGTAGCTATATTATTTTCTAAAAGCTTATTGCATATTCTGGTACATTTCATAAAGCAAGCTGATCAAGCTTCACAACAATATTCCACAAAGAAAAACTTTTAGTATGCACTTTAAGACATGGAACTTCTGATGAAACATTAGAACAATCAGGTAAACTGCATCTGCGGCTTGACTTTGATGACATCTCAAATATATCCTTTTATATCAAGCATTGCTGGGAGTTTTTGAATTTCTTGCCACGATATCACAGCTTCTAAGATTAGAGGTAAAGACAAGGGATAACAAGAAAACGGCCGATTTTCGTTGCGCCTTCTAAAGGAAATCGGAAATGTTTATTTGTGAAGCATTTAATACAAAGTAAAGCATTAGAAGTGTCCATTGTGCTTTAAGGGAGCTAGGACTTCATTTGGAAGCAAGACCCTTTTTTTTTTTTTTTTAAATTAAATTCCGCGTAGCTTATTTTTCACTTGTTCTTGCTTTGGATTGAACCAAAACAAGTGGCTACGTCTCCACCTCCAACTCAGTGACGTTAATACAAAATTTACGTAAAAGTTTACCCTACTTTAACGTCACCTACACTTTCGTCATAAACCTATTATCTTTGTAATTTATCAACTCTAAATTTAACTTCTCCTTTCAAAATTTGTATTTTTATATTAAATAATCTCATCAAAACTCGCGAAGCAAGACCCTTGAGGCAAAAATGATAATGGGCTCATGGAGATCATGAAAATGTATATTTTGCTCAAAACTATTTTTCTTACTTAGCGGCCAAGATTAGTAGGCTCCTTAGGAATAGTCGGATTTGGGAAGTGGCGATTTCTAAGCCAGTCTTGTCTAATCTCTAACATTTCAGCCAATTTTCATCCTCCTAGTACACATACAGTCCGAATTTCGCAGTCCGGTGCGAATTTCCTTCTCCGCTCCAGAATTTTGACGCATCGCGTGCGGATTCGGTCCGATAATTTCGTTCCGATTTGAGTAGAAAATATTCTATTTTTTCCGGAGTGAATTTTAAACGCATGCGAATTTGTGCTCTGAGAATTGAAAAACTATAAGCTGTGTTTGAAATTTCAAATGTTTATACGACCTGTTTAATGTCAGGTACAAAACCATGTTTGTTAGAGAAAGATCTTGGCTGTAAGTGTCTGCTGAATGCAAGATACCAGGTAGGCAAACTTAAATGTTTACTAGGCTATCTACAGGAGGTCTTGAATAGCGACATTTCATACACTTACTGCAATAAAAGGAAAATACTATTCAATCAAATCAGTTCCTTAATCGCATCTTTCGCTACACCTCCTGTATTTTATATAAACAAGATAAAATAGAAAATTTTTAATGAACAAAGAATTTGCAAACATTCGGCAATCAATCAGCATCATCTGACTGTAGCCTAAGCAGTGGATTTTTCAGATCTGGGGCCAAGTTTTCCGTCCGAATTTCGTTTTATCTGAAAAACCTGTCCGGCATAGTGACGGCTTGACGCGAATTTAGCATGCGCGTTTTCGCGTGCGGAATCTTACCGGACTGTGTGTGCACGTAGCTTAACTCGCGATAATCGGAATCCCCCCCCTCCAATTCTCACCGCAATGCCCGGAGCCAATCCGGTTCTGTAAATGATTTATCTAGACGTTTGTTTGTTATTCCTACAAAGTCCCATCCCGATCTCTCCAGTCTAAGCGGGTCACGTATTCTCCCCCCCCCCCCAATAGTTGTCGGATCCGGTCCGGACATGAAAAAGATCACCAGAGACATGACCTCTGTTTAATTATCAAATTTCACTGGAATCCGATCACCCGTTCCAAAGTTACGCATGACTCAATATTCCGGGTTCCACCTCCCCCACGATGATCGGATCGAGGAAATTTTTATTTCCAGGTCAGTTTGATCGAGTCCCTGATATGCCTGCCAAGTTTCGTCGTGAAAATCCCCAAAACCGCCATCACCGAAATTCCGAAAAACTCCCCTCCAACCACCCACTCCAAGTGTCCGGATCCAGACCAACTGTGTAAATGATTTATCTAGAACAGATGCTTGTTCTTTCCAGCAAGTTTCACTCCGATCCCTCCATTCTAACCGTTTCTCGAGATTTCCGGTGTTACCCCCCCCCCCCCAACTCCCTCAGCTGTCGAATCTGGTCCGGACTTTAAATCGGACATCGGAGATTTGTCGTCTATCCAGTTAGTAAGTTTCACTCCAATCCTGTCACCCTTTCGAAAGTTACGCACTACCAAATTTTCCGGATTCCCCTGCCCCACCCCACCCCAGATGGTCGGACTGGGAAAATTATTTCCAAGTTACTTTGGTCGGGTCCCTGATATGCCTGCCAAGTTTCGTCGTCCTAGCACATTTGGAGCTCGTACTCGTAACTCGTAATTCTGCGACAGACCGACAGATGGAATTGCGGTCGGTATATAGCCCTTACCCTGAGGCTGCAAGTGCCATACAAACTAAATCATGATCTGATGGAAAAGTAACATCATATCCAGACGTTCACGAACAAAAATATGACAGTCAAAAAGAAATCGGAACATGTTCCAGTTTCACCACAAAGGCATAAAACAGTATCATCTTTGTTTATAATTTTCCGTCAACACTCCCCGACACGAGCAATAACAAACAACGTCATGGCTTCCCTCCAACGACTTTGGGAGTGCTTTTTGGCGAATCATCACCTTTCTTTCGGTTTTTTGTTCGTTAGCACTTGTTGCCTTTTTTGCGGTTTCCCCAGAAGTCAGAGAAATAACAGCTGAAGCGTTGGAAAATGTATCGACCCGGTCCATTGTTTCTGTCTGTTTTTCGTTGTCGAAAAATTTATGAATGCTCTATTGTTTTCGTGTGGACTGTTTTTCGGTGGTGCCAAACTGAGTGATTTAATGTTTGTTCGTGGGTAATTAAGATAATCCAAAAAGTGCGTTTTTGTTGTTGGCCAGAAGGTTGAACGGATGTATTAAAAGGCGTAAACCTAGTAGCCGCGATTGATGACTCTCGGGCAGATTGGTTATATTGAGCTTCGAGAGCTGGAGGGGGGAACGGGAAATCTTTGGAAACGCTTAGAGTGGAGGGATTGGGACGAAACTTGGTGGAAAGATCAAGCACAAGTCCTAGATACATCGTTGACATAACCGGAGCGGTCAGAGCGAGTAATGAAGTTCATCGAAATCTTCCTAGTGTGCGGAATAACGGCAAAGAGTTAGAAATATATCGACCCCGGCCTATTGTTTCTGTTCGTTTTCTCCTTCGAAAACTTTACGAATGTTCTCCAGTTTGTCTTTTGGATTATTTTTCCGTGGTGCCGAACTGAGAGGTGTAATGGTTGTTTTGGGGACAATTAACATAAAGTCAAAAGTTTTTCTTTTAATGGCACTTCAGCTAAGTGCCATATAGCGATCGCAATTTCTGTCCGTCCGTCGGTCGGTCGTTCGGTCGGTCAGGGTTTTGCTAGTTCGGGCACTTCCGCATAAGCTAGGACGATGAAACTTGGCAGGCGTATCAGGGACCCCAAATGATTAAGTTGGAAATAGTCATTTCCCCGATCCGAGCATCGTTGGGGGAGTGGAGGGAGGGGGAATCCGGAATCTTGAAGTATTTATAACTTTTGAACGGGTGATCGGATAGCAATGAAATTTGAGATTTGAAGAAATTTCGTGCCTCAGACGTCTCACTAAAAACCCAGACCGGATCCGGTGAATTTGGGGGGGGGGGGGGACCGGAAATCTTTGGAAACGCTTAGAGTGGAAGGATCGGGACGAAACTTGGTGGGAAGATCAAACACAATTCCTAGATACATCGTTGACATACCAGACCAGATTCGGGTAGTTTGGGGGGGGGGGGCGGAATTCGGTGATCTTGCGACTTCGGCACTAGGACGATGAAATTTGGTAGGCATATCAGGGACCCGAACAGACTGCCTTGAGAGTAGTCGTTTCCCCGATCCGACCGTCGTAGGGGGAGTGGAGGAATAGGGATCCGGAGTTAGTAACATGCATAACTTTGGAATGGGTAATAGGACGTGCTTGAAAGTCGGCAAGTGTCGAGAACAAGTGCCTTAGATGTTCCTTCAGACCAAGCTGACTGCGAATCATAGTTGATGGTGGAAAACGGATACGTCAGCTGAATTTTATTGGAGCTATATTTCGGCCCTTCTTGGCAAGGGTCCTCTTCAGGCTGAAAACCGCTCAAGTTGGAAAAACGATTCCCACAAGTTGAAGAGGACCCTTGCCTGAAGGGTCCTGAAGAGGACCCTTGCCAAGAAGGGTCGAAATATAGCTCCAATAAAATTCAGCTGACGTATCCATTCCCCCCCCCCATCACTATGCCTTGGATGTTCCTTTTCAAATCTGGACCGGATACGATAACTGGGGGTGGGGGGGGGAGGAGGGGAGGAAGCACCGGAAACCTTCTGAAAGGCTGAGATTCGAGGGATCGGGATTGAGCTTGGTGTGAAGAACTCGCTTAAACCCTAGATAAATTATTGACAAAACAGGACTGTATCGTGTCACAGTGGGGGGAGTTGGAGGGTGTTTACCGGAATTTCGGTGATCTCGAGTTAGGGTATTTCCAGATATGCTAGGACCATGAAATTTTGCAGGCATTTTAGGGATTCTACCATATTGACTTGAAAATAGTCCCTTCCCTGATCCGATCATCGTGGGGGAGTAGAGGGGTGGGGAATTCGGAATCTAGTGACGTTCACAACTTTGGAACGCATGATCGGATGTGCATGAAACTTAGTAAGTATTAAGAACAAGTGTCTCGGATCTTCAGTTTCAAGTCTGGACGGGATGTAATCACTGGAGGGGGGAGAGCTGGAGGGGGCGCGGAAACGTCGTGAATCGCTCAAAGTTAAGGGATCGGAGTTGGACTTGGTTGGAATAACAAGCGTAAACTCTAGATGCATTCCTGACAAAACAGGACCGGGTCGTGGCACGGTGGGGGAAGTTGGAGGTGGTTTCCCGGAATTCCGGTGATCTCGAGCTAGGGTGCTTCTAGATGTGCTAGGACCATGAAACTTAGCAGGCCTATTAGGGTTGAAAATAGAAATAGTCCATTCCCCGATCCGACCATCGTGCGGGGAGTAGAGGGATGGGGAATCTGGTGACATTCATAACTTAGGAACGGGTGATCGGACGTGCATGAAACTTGACAAGTGTCAATGATGAGTGTCTCAATGTTCAGTTTCAACTCCGGAGTGGATCTGATCACTGGGGGGGGGGGGGGGGGGGGGGGGGGGGCTGGAGGGGGACAAACTGACTTTCAGCTCTTGTTTTTGTGGGCCAGATGGTTGAGCGGATGTAATACAAGGCGTAAACCAAGTAGCCGCTATTAGTTAGTGGATCAGATTTGTTACATCGAGATCCGATACCCCGGCCAGATCGGGCATGGAAATTCTAGCAAACTATTGCCCATCTGCTGAAGGGTATGAAACAGTATCGACCCACACTGTTTTTACTGTCTGCTTTTCGGCAAGTTTGCTCTACTTTTATTTTCTTGATTGTTTTTTTTTGGGGGTGCCAAACTGAGTGATTTAATGGTTGTTTTGTGGTCAATTAAGATAAAGCTAAAATTTGGGCTTTTGTTGCGTGCCAGAAGGCTGAACGGATGTAGTACAAGGCGTAAACCTAGTAGCTTTTATTAATCTGTTTGAAGCAGATTTCTTGTGTCGAGCTCCAGAACCCCGGTCAGAAAAGGCACGTGACCCCCCCCCCCCCCCCCCCCCCAAGTACTCAGCAGGAAAACTGCTGAAACGTAGGAATATATCAAACCGGACTATTGTTTCTGTCTGCTTTTTCACCTTCGAAAGAGTTTCTGAATGCTCCCGTGTTTTCTTCTGGATTGTTTTTGCTTGGTGCCAAACTGAGTGATTTAATGGTTGTTTTGTGAGCAATTAAGATAACGCCAAAAAAGTGTGCTTTTGTTCTTGTTAAATGCCAGTGATACGAGGCGTAAACCTAAATAGCAGCAATCGAAAGAAGATTTGTGGTCAAGCTCCGAGACACTTGGCAGAACAAGCATGCAAATTCCTAAAACAAAAAAAAAAATTGAATTTCTCTGATTGATCATGGAAAATTTGCCCGAAGTTTTCCAGCAGCAAACGAGTATTATCGGGCATGTATAGTTTTCCCGTAATTGCCGAACTGGAGTGAGTGAAAAAATAAAATTCGGGTAATTAAGATCATGCCACAGAGTGTGCTTTTGTTGCTGGCCAGAAGGGGGATTGGGTGGAATGCGCGGCAAACTTCGTAGCTTCTGTTATGCAGTCTGAAGCAGATTTGTCATGTCCAGCTTCGAAGCACCAATCAAGAAGTGTTTAAAAAATTTCTTCTGGTTAATGATGGGAAAGTTGCCAGGGTTGTGCGAGCATTATTGTGAGGGTATTGTTTTCCCGTAATTGCCAAATTAGAGTGAACTTTGTTGTGTCAAGGAACATACAAATAGGTATGTCTATTTGGGTTTTGGGTTTGAGGTTGAGGGCTGGAAAGGAAGGTAATAGAGGCAGTGGGTGGGGGTCGTGGACTCCGATACTAACCATCCGGCTAGGCCTAGAGGAGTTCGGCATATATCACTATGCCGGACGCGAAAGGGCGAATCAGTCGGTGGGCGGTCGTGGGCACTAGAAGGTAGATGACGGAGTCCTACTTAGGTTGTCCTCTTTTTCCATAGAAAAAAAAGAAACAAAAAAGGGGGTGCAGAAAAAAGTATGAAGAGTATTGAAGGTATAGATAAAAAAATGTCCATTTTCTATTCGGCCTAGTCGGCTGGATTTTTGAGAATTTCGCTGACTTTACGGCACAAAAGAAGGGTTTAACGCGAGGTTTAAGGGTTGAATGAAAAAATTGCCCCAATAGCAAAAGCTATTGAAAATAAGTAAACACGCATTAATAAGACAAAAGACTGGCCTTCCTTAAAACAGATAGGGTACGACCCAAGTGGAAGTGCAAACAAAGATTTTCTCGAGTTTTATTGAATTTCTTGGTAAAAAGCCTTTAATTTTGGACAGTGAACACAAATTAATAATCTGTTGTTTCTTTGATTATTTATTTTTTCATCCGCTTATACTTGTCAGCATCAAGCGCCATGATGACGTAAGATGTGTGCATTTTAATGTGTGGGTTTAATGAACCGATAAATATGTATTCGTGATGATGTCAGCGTTTGCTAATTCAGCACTTGCTGTTCACCTACCGGAACCTTCTGTTAGAGACTAATGTATTACGACAAAGAGAGATATAATGTTTATTGCAAAAGTAAATACTTCTTAGTCCTAGCTTACTGGATGGAATCATATATAAATGACTCAAACGGTGGAAATCAGCTAGAATATGAAAACGATGTTTGCTTCTTCTTAAAAAGGATCCTGTTCAGGCCGTACCTCATCGAAACGGATCTACAACATAAAAAGTATCGCCGAAGAATATTCTAGCTGACTTGATGGTTTGGATATTTTTAAATGTAATTACGAAAAACAAGAGCTATGAGCTCATATGGCACTTGTTACGAGTAGATGGTACAAGAAAGTAGGTGAGAACGTCACAAAATACCACGCCATCCAAAAATATGGTTCAGATCATAGTTTCACTCAGGTCTGTGCATTTTCGGCATAGTCTCGGATCATCTCGGTCAAATGACTTTTCTACCTCCAAGTTTTATGCATATAGATCCACTCGTTTGGTCCCTAGACATGCCACACGATTTCCGGTAACCCCCTCCTACTCCCTCTATCGCTTTCGAATCCGGTTCGGTACTCCTAAATGGTTTTCTGTGCGTCTGAAACTTTCCAGAGTCTTCAAATGCAAAACAAAAATCCACTGTTCATCTTAAATTCAATTTAACAAACTTCCTCTCCTGAATTTCCCAAAAACTTCTTTTAATCCCAACAACCCGTCGTCACGTCGTATCAGATGCTGGTGATTTTTCTTCCCTACACTTACTCCAGACGTGGGCAGGAATATGAAATGCTCGAGGTATCGTATCGATATAGAAAAGATTTTTAATAGAACAAATGTTTACAAGTTCTCAAAGCGGATTAGCCTGCTGTTAGTCCCACCTCACCTTATAATAAGCTTCCGTCACACCAGCTAGTACAAAGACCCATGAGTTAATGGACAGAAAACAGCTGTATGTTCTTTATTTTTATTTTGTTTGTTTGCTCCTCTATTACTGTTTTAGAAATGGGAAACAAAAATATTCATCCATTCGTTTCAGTTTCAAAAAAGGGTAGTGCAACACTTAATTGTTAGGAAGGTTTGCATCGTATTTTCTGCTGTACGAATGAACCAAACACGTATCATAGCAGAGTTTTGGTTGGACATCGATGATCATTGAGGAAGTAATAGGAACTAAACTTACGACATGGTGGCTTTGAACTGGAATATAATAATAACAAAAACGCTTGTTTATTGAGGCAAAAGGTCATACAAGATTTAATACACGTTACACTTCACAACTAAACTATTACACCTCTACGCATACTTTGCGACGTAAACTAAGCTAAACTTTCATTCCTGAGACTAAATCCTTTAGTCACATGTTTACGAACATCTACGATACATTTGCGGTTGGTAGATTTCAGGAAACGGAGAACCCTAAGATGAACGAGACATAGTGGTGGTATCAGGCGAAGATCACTATTTTTACACCGACATTTTAATTCCTAAACCACCTTATTCCATCTGCGATTGAACCGTTGGCACTTTATAGGAATTTTTCTATCACATTCAGCAGATCCACTGGCTTAGAGGTAGTCTATAGATGAGAAGGGAATACTGTTCTTTCACATTGTGCTGACAGACTTCCATCCACAAAGGAATCATTTCTGTTTTTTCGTTCCATTCTTTGGGACTTATGGAAGGGTTGTCGAAACTCTTATGGAGAACCTTTATTGTCAAGTAAGGTATCAGAAAAATCGCTGCCCTTTGTTACTGTCTTTTTCAATAGGCACTAAAGGACGAACTAGTTTTTGTTTTACCTTATAGGCACAAGGACTGTCGTGGACCCTAGTTCTTGTGTATCGCCAAATTCCATAAGCCCCTTATCAAAGCCTGGGCATAGTAGTCCTAATTCAATTTTCAGCCTCAGTTTGACACAAACCTGCTCTCTCCTGTGGTCAACTGTTAGAGCACACCTACTGCTGGTAGTAGGGGAAAGTGGAAACAGGACTAGGGCATTCCAAAACCTCACGATAGCTCACGGGGGTATGGGATGTAGTTGAACTTAAAGCACATCTCGCTCTATTTACTCTCTATGTTCCAGTATCCGACGCTATCTGAGTACTGTAAAGCTAAGCTCTGCTTTAAAAAAAATTATTCACGGCTTTGGCTGTTTTAAGCCTTTTCCCAGACCCATTGACTTTATAGCAAAAACTCTCAGAATTCAGATAACCGGTTTTTACGCATGAGTAGTGTGATGCGCGAACACTCGTCGGGAGCATAGTGTACATGTCATAGTGTACAAGTCATTGCAAGTGCAGAGACTATTGAGGTGTAGGTAGCGGGTTTAGAATGTGACGAAATTGGGTCTCCTATTTTAAGAATTAATGATTGTAGTTAAGGAAATAGGTTGAACTAAAATTATGGGTACGCCGCGTCCTTTAATAGTAGTCAAGATTTCAGGCACGAATTCTATTCGTTCTGCTCCACTCATCCACACCCCTTTTTCACCAGTTACCTCAAAATCTACAAAAATTCACTTTTTCAACCTTAATATAGTTCATATTTTGCCCGTCTGGCTCCGTGTTTCATTTTCTACTTTTTTTTTCGTTAAATTAAGTTTGTTTTGTTATTCTTAATTTATTTAAATATTGCTATCTATTTGTTTCCTTTTTGTTGCTAATTATTTAGTTATTGCTGTTGTGGCAATTTTTCAATAAACCTGAAGCCATAGTGGAAACTGTAAGGAGTCAAGGGAGGAGAAACCATTTGTAGTATACAGTAGTGATTTTTGTGATCAGAACACTATTTTTTCTCCGGGATATTAACATGAACCAACCTCACTCGCAGATCAACAGGAACCGAGTATCACTCTGACAGGCCGGTGCTTTTTTTTTGAATAATTTACGACCTTCGTGTGTTTCGCCGGCTCTTTTGAAGAAGCCCTCGGGATGACTTTACTGTCAGGAATCCAACTTATGAACTCGGAGAGCAGTTTCGGAGCACATTCTTACAAAGTCGTATTCTCTTTGACTACCCTCATCCCTGGGCAGTAGTAATAGTGATAAAAATTTCCAGGAGCCCAAGTTTATAACCATGCTGCCGTTACAAATAAGAGAGCGCGTTGAGAGATAGGGTTTAGCCAACATCCGAAAGATGGCTCGTTGCTCAGTGAATTAATACTTTGGCTTATCTGTATCTTCACCGGCACATTAATTATTTACTACATTCAAATACTATTCATTGAACTTAGATTGTTTATTTTATTTTTTATCTTCGTCTTTGGACATTCTTACAGCGCCCAGGCGCGTATGTTTGTGTCGCGCCACTAGATCCCTGATTGGTGATTTCAAACTATTGGATTTGGGTGACCCACCCCACAAATACGAGAATACTTCTAAGTGAAATCCTTTAAGGCACGCATATGACAGGTTAAAATAAATAGCGAAAAATAAAAAATATACTAGCGAAGAGAAATTAAAAAAAAATGCAACGGCTTTAAAGATACGATGTTTCATTGCGTAGAACAAGCGGGACATACATATGGCCCGCACAGGGACGACCGCGCTCATTTGTTGTAGAAAACGCTTCGGCTGACGACGGTTCTTAAATTTCGTGGCCTCATGTGTCAAATGAAGCAGAAGTACTATTGGTTCTCTCTTGTTCTCACCCTTGGGTAGGCCAACGTATGCATGGGTTTATATGCAGCTGCTTAAATTTCGCTTAACTAAGCATTGATATCAGCTTGACGTATCACGTATATTTGCTCGTCTAAGTGGGCCTATTATGACAGGTTGTCATGGCTGATTGATTACTTGCAATTTTAATCTTTGCTCTGGCAATCATTCTTTAGTGACCCGGGGTGTGTAGCTTGTTTCGTACCCATTAGTCAGTAATTTGTACAGAGCACGCCATGGAAATAGATTAAACCGCGCTGTCTACCGCGACTTGGCCGGAGAAAATTGGTTTATAGTGTCTGTCTTTCTCCGACGTAACTCGTATCTCTACCCAAACTGAAAAATTGCAACCTATTCGCTAAAAAATGGCCATAATTTAATATTGTTTTGTGTAGGAATTTCGCCAACGTCAGAACCGATCAATAGGATACGGCACTCTTGTTTGGGGATCCCAAAACGTAAGTGGAGGGATGTCTACGACTACACAAAAGTTGCCCGTCTGTCAGCACGATCTGTCTGTCTATTAGCGCAATCCTGCCAAAACTGGAAAATTTGTTAAAAGTAAAAGTTTTATTTTAAGTTGATTGAGTTTTCGATTTAGGGGTAAGAAGACGTGCTGGATCCATGTATGACAATCTACCCGGACATATGGTTCGCCCGGAATCCGGCCGAAACCGTGAAATTTCAAAAAGTTTTAGCTTAAAGGAGTTATATCATAAGCATTCTAGCACTTGCAACGTCTACGTCTAGACCCCCCCCCCCCCCCCCCCACCCAAGACCCAAGATGAAGCCACGGCTCGATCCGACCGCTGGGTCATCTAGCGGCGCGGGTCGGAAGCGCCCAACATGGGGAGGATGGAATCATAGTTTGACTTTCGATCTAACAAAAGGTTTTTGGGATCCCAAAACGTAAGTGGAGGGATACTTATGACATCGCAATAGTTGTCCGTCTGTGCGCGCCATAACTCTAGAAGGGAATGAGATATTTTGATGAAACTTGGTGCGTGGATTGTTTGGGTCAAGGGTTAGGTCAAATTTGTAGATGGGCTTTTTAGCCCTACATTTAGGGGTGGGGGTTCAAATTAAGGGACGAACAAAATATTTTCAAACAGCTAATGTGATAGTAGATTATCGTGTAAGAAGGCATGCTGCGATCGATAGTGAAAACCATTTGCACGCAGTTCGTCTGGAATCCGGCAAAAACCGGAAGGTTGTTTAAAAGCAAAAGTTTTATGTGAAGTTGATTAAATGGTCGATTTAGGGGTAAGAAGACATGCTGTACACGATGGTGAAAACCATTTTCTCGCCGAACAAGTAGTTCGTCCGGAATCCGGCAAAAAACGAAAAGTTGGTTAAAAGTAAAAGTTTCATTTGAAGTTGGTTAAATGTTCTATTCAGGTGAAGAAGACATGCTGAACACGATGGTGAAAATCATTTTCTCGCCGGACAACTAGTTCGCCCGGAATCCGGCCAAAACCGGAAAATTTGTTAAAATCAACAGTTTGATTAGATGACAGATTAAGGGGTAAGAAGAGGGGCTGAGTCTGTATATGAAAATAATTTTTTACCCGGACATATAATTAGTCCGGAATCCGGTTGTAACCGGGATTTTTTTAAAGCAAACTTTTATTCAAAGTTGATTAGATGTTCTTTATAGGGATTCGACGCTGGATTCGTTTCTGACTTTTGTTTTTTTGCTGGACTAGTAGATTGCTCGGAATTCGGGCGAAACCGGAAACTTGGCAGAAGTAAAGCAGGAAGTCTCGGTCAGTATCGTCAAAATAGATATGGCTAATAGAGGTATATCTGAACTTGGTTTTCTCTGATGATTAGCCTGGCGAAGACTGAATCTGGCGAAGACAAGACCCTATTGTCTGAATCAAATATTAGATTTTTGGGATCCCATCGAAACCTTTGGTCTTGTTATTCTAGCAGGCATATGGAAAATGTGTAGAAAAATTAAACTCATTATTTGCATTATCGATTTGTTCAAGTATTTTGTTTTCTGTTCTCTCTTGTTAATTCCCGTCCAAAGAATTAAGGAAGTAAACAAGATCACAGTAAACAAACGCCGTAAATTATACTAAATTCGTTAAAGTGATTTCTGGAAGATTCTGAAACTGAGCTAACTAATATTCAGCTCCCGAGACCAAAAAGTGTCAAACTGGCCGATGATTTCTTTTCCCGACATATCTAAACGTCCACATGGTGATATACTTGGTTGTTTTAATCCTCTTACACGCAACACGATCTTCCCGAAGGTTCTAGTAATCTTTTGACAAGCGTCAGGAGATCAATGAATAGTTAACTAGCAATGGCGGATTAGCGTTCAGCAGTAAATTGTGTTCAAGTAATTTCTGGATAACGTTGGCTTTCGTGAGGATTTTGGGGAAAATAAAGGTAACAGTGTGTTCGTAAAATCCGACCCATCGAAAAATGATGGTGTTTCCCACCTTCTCGGCCCACATGAATCAAAGACTTTAAGTTGATTAGAGGTTCGATATTGGGTTAAGGACATAATATGCTGAATTTGTTTTGAGCTTTACATTTTGCCGGACAACTACACTGTAAAAAGTTTCTCCGAATAAGGATGCAGTATTTGCTAATGGGATTAATCTTATCTGTATTGGGCTAAGACTAATCCGAATTAGTGGTAATGTTATCTCAATAAAGATAAGATTAATCCCAGTAGCAAATACTGCAAGATTTTTTTTTATAGTGTAGTTCATCTGGAATCCGGCCAAAGCCAAATATTTGGCAGAAGTTAGGCAGGAAGTTTCGATCAATTTCCTCAAAGTAGATATGACGTACAGGGGGCTCAGATGACTAGTGATTGGCATTAGCCTGTTTCTAAATTTTCAGTACACTGTAAAAAGTTTCTCCGTATAAAGATTAAAGTTAACTGCAGTATTTGCTACTCAGATTCACCTTATTTCTATTTGGTATTGATCTTATCTGCGTAGAGATAAGAATAATCCAAGTAGCAAATACTGCAGTTAACTTAAATCTTTTTACGGAATTTTTGTTTACAGTCTAGTACAAATATTCGACGAGTCTGGCGAAGACCCAACTACAAGACGCAGTTTTCTGGACCAAATATTGCATGTTTTGGATCCCATCGGAACCTTTGGTCTTTTTGTCTTTAAGTTTTGAAGCCTTCAAGCTCTGACTTCCATGGAAATGTGAAAACCTGTGTTTAAAAAAAAAAAAATAATAATTTCGTAAACCACATTGGCCTGACATATCACACAAAATCAACGAAGAAACCAACGAAAATTGGGTTTTTATAGGCCAACGAATATACTGAAATAAAAGGCGAATATTTCGGGAGGACAACCACCTTCCCTTCTTCAGCGTTGATCAGCGTCTTCATTCGTTGATTTTTGGTGACAAACAAAAAGACTCAGATTAACGTTTCTAGTAATTTGTCTGAAAGTGGTTACTAAACGCCGATATTTCAGTCTTTGGTCGTCCTGCCATATTTAGGGATGTCCCTTCGATGATGGTGTAGAAATAGATTTAAAGCTGTTTTTTAAAAACTGTTTAATTTTAAAAGCTGGCCTCCTGCCACCACTAAATAGGTTTCGATATCTGCAGCCAGGTACGGATGTAGGAATTATTTTGAGTTTTCTTGCCCGCGGGTCGGACCAAAAAGTACACAAAAAACATAGATCATAGGATATCTACCTTAAATTATTACCTTAAATCGCACTTCCAGCGAGATAGGGTGGTGTGATCCTCCTGTAGAGTCTCTCGCTGGTTGGCCGCTTGATTGTTAGATCGTTGTTGTCACATCGGCTCACTGGAATCCGAGTGCAGCCGACATTCTCCATTTCGCCAGTCCTCGTCCACACCTTTTTTTTAAACCATCCAGGGTAGCATCCAATACAAAAGGTTTGTTTTTGTTTGGGGGGTCTCCCCCCCCCCCCTCTTTGGATACTGCCCTGTCTTTAGCCTAGGAATTTTTCAGATTATGGTTCCCAGTGAGCATGTTTAGTCTGATTCACTCATCTTGTTTCTCCTGTCAGCTGAGCCTTATCTAATTAGCCAATTGTTTATGTGTATCTCTTGGAGCTTGTCCAACCAGTCGCCACTTGAAAGCATCAGGTGGCATGCATCGTTCAAGTGGTGGCCATCCGCCAGATGGTGTACTTTGCCATGTAGCAAGTCTGTGGTATTGCTGTATCTGGTCACCATTCGATCATGGCGACGACTGTGTGCAAAATTCTGCGATCGAGTTCCGTAAATACTGAAGCTTGTGTACTGCATGTTGCAGATGCGAGTGAATTAAGAGGTTTCTGGCACAGCTATACAGCTTATTCTGGTGGGGAGTTTTATTACTCCGAATTGCGAGAAGGGATAATACGTAGTATACGGTAGTAGTTTTGAGTAATGGACTGAAAAACAAAACCAACGACCTTTCGGTTTACACTGGGGGTATATTCAAGTAATGTATACATGGATACGTCAGCTACGATGCTTCGTCAGCGATATTTTGGCCTTCTTTGCAAGGGTCCTCGTCAGGCTGTCAATCTTTAGGGTCAACGTCGGGGAAGGAAACAAACCTGTAATAAATAACAGAAGCTTCTCCCGACTATAAATATCGTATTCGGGCAAATTACTTTCAAATACCACGTTAGGGGAAAAACTAGTTCTGAGATTAAATTTTTAACACGTCCGCTATTTTTGCTGCACGATTGCGGCGATGACAGGAAAGGTTTTCTTGTGTATTTTGGTCAGCTTCGGTTTTCGATGCTTCGGAGAAGCAATCGTAGCTGACGTATCCGTGTATACACTTGTGTATACACGTGTATACAGTTGCTCTGCCACTGAGCTGCAAGGGGCCTCGAGAAGACAGTTTGCAAACCACAGCAATAGTCAGATAGAAGTGGGTCATAGAAATAGTGATCCTGCCGAATGCAAATTCGTATAAAAAGCTCATATCCCCATCTAAAGTTTAAAGTTCAATGGGCACATCAAACTACCCCAATCCCACTCTGTACTCTGTAACAACCTAGGAACAATGCTTACCCCCTAGATCAGCAGCTTTTTCAACAGTTTCCTCTCTGTGATATTTCAAAGCGTAATTTTTCGGGCCAGTACATTCTCAGTTTACTAGCTTGGTCAAAGATAAAAGTGATGTTTCTTAAAATACTTAGTAGATCTTTATTTATGCATAAATCAGCTTGTATAATACAGATTTGAATAGGTTATTTGTTTTTGAATGATTTTTGTAGCTATGTTATTTTTTATAAGCTTATTGCATATTCTGGTACATTTTATAAAGCAATCTAATCAAGCTTCACAACACTATTCCAGAAAGAAAAACTTTTAATAGGCACTTTAAGCCATGGAACTTCTGATGATACACTGGAACTATCAGGTAAACTGCATCTGCGGCTTGACTTTGGTGACATCTCAAATATATCCTTTTATATCAAGCATTGCTGGGAATTTTTGAATTTCCTGCCACGATATCCCAGCTCCTAAGATTTGGATCGCCGAAATGCCAGAGAGGTAAAGACAAGGGATAACAAGAAAACGGCCGATTTTCATAGCGCCTTTTAAAGGAAGTCGGAAATGTTTATTTGTGAAGCATTTAATACGAAGTAAAGCTTAGAAGTGTCCATTGTGCTTTAACCGAAAAGGGCTCAGATAGGACAATCTAGTTACCCATCACTTATAGGCTTGAAGACTTGATTAAAATGCGTAAATCGAATGATCGATTTTCATATAGTGGAATATCCCTGTAGTACCTCTATGCGCTTGCACCTGGGTTGTATGCTTGACGAAAACTATTTATGAAAAATAAGTGTTCATGCAATGAGGTACCGTCCGCGAGCTGATCACTGGCCACTGAAATTCCGCATTTGTATTGAGATTCAAATTGTCCGTGTTGTAGTAGAATTTTGTGTTGTGAAGACGGACGCAGGTACTCAGAACGTCATACTAGAGCAAACAGTAGAAAATAAAAAAAAAGGCCTTAAAACAATCAAAATAATGCAGCGTATTCAGTGAAATGATGAAAAAATCAGCTGTCTTTTTCATTAAACTTTAACAAGACTGTAGGCTATGAACTTTCTCACAGGATCTGATTTGAGTCCGTATTCCTAGTCCCTGGTATAGCATTCCGTCTAATATATTTTTATTTTGTATTACAAGTTCTTGGTCGGATACAGTGTGCATGGTGGATTGTGTTGAGCATAATGAATTCTTCGACAAACTTTTTATGCAGGATGAATGTACAGTAAGCAATAGTCAAGTTTCGGAGACACCATGGTGTCTGATATTTAGATAGCCTACGACTCATCTCACTTTCAATTTTATCAAATTTGGTAGGAAAGAAGGTTGGCACCTGTGATGGAAGGGATATCAGTATTTCTTTTAGGACGACTTCTAAAAGCGCGAATTCGGCAGTTTCCATTTCTGAAATGCAACTGTAGTATCAGATACCACGATGACTGTAGAAACGACAAAATTTATATCCAGTTACTTTGGTATCAGATACCATGGTACTGCAAAAACGCAACTGATGTCACGGACAAGCGTAATACAGGCACACTGCCTGTTTGCTGCCCTACATTATAATTTTACATTATAATTGTCTTCCTTCCTTTGCCATGTCAGAATCTTAACCGGACTTAACCGAAAGTCTAAACATTTGACAGTATCTATTTCTTCCATCAGTCTTTTTTTTTTTTTTTTTTTTTTTTTTTTTTTCCTCCTCCTCCACTCAGTGACACAAGTGTGGCACTTACTCTTTCTATTTTACTTTAAAATTATATTATCTTTACAATTCTATTCATAACTTAACAATTACCTTAATATTTTCACCTTTACTTTTTACAAAAAAAAAAAAAAATATTAAAAATAAAAATCAATGAAAAGCATTCAAAACGATTATTGTAACATGAAAACGAGTCAAAACATCAGTCTTCAAAGTCTTGAGAGGTTATGGAACCGTTGGACTAGGGCGTTACTCTAGTTTCGGGGCGGTGATTTGTCTTAGGGATTTCCTATCTAGACGCAATCTTGCAAAGACTTTTAACACTGTTGCTCTTCCACAGGCTTTGCTTGCATCTTCTTGTTTACCTTCTTTAACGTTAACAACATTATCTCGTATTAAAACTATATTTTTAATTTTGGGAAATCTTTATGCCGGGCTTGGAAATACCAATCAATACCAATCCCCATTGATATTAAATATAAAGCACACATTGTCCGATGCGTTGCGTTGATTGTATTTTGGTTAAAGTGTTAGGTAGACTTCATTTAGGATAGTGTAGGCTAATTATTTTTTAAAGGACGTAGAGTTTCTATGAAAGTATATGGTCTAGTTATTAGTCAGTTGTAGACCGATTGTGTGTATTTTATTATATTTTCTCTACTCGCCAGCTTTGGCGGATATAAATAAATGAATTGAATTGGATTGTTATTTGTGAATAATACTCGCTTGTGTTGAAACAAAAGTTCACAAATAGCATTCCTATTGACTGGTCGGTTTCTCATTTTCCGTCCAAATCAGTCAGCTCCTTAAGGGCAAATAAACAATCATCAATTTTGACTAGGTTGACGAAACTGCCTCTTCTCTTTTGTAAACGGCCCAGGGTTTTTGCCGACAGAATTGAGTAGTATTTTGTTTTCTGGGTATTCTCCGTTCGCCTCTGGCCAAATTGCCCTGTATTCGCTGAACCAAAACCATTTTTTATGAAGATTAGATCTGCAATCAACTTGGCCTACGATTAGTGTGATTGCTCAATTATCCGGCCATGGTAGGAATAGGAGAGGGAGTAACCATCGGTCGTGTTTATTTGAGCCCAGGCGAGACGGGGTGTCGTAAGGACCCCCTGGGGCCTGACCCGGGCATTTGGCCAGACAGGACAGGTTTGAAGAAAAATTGTCTTGTTTGTTGCAGGCTGACTTCACCTGGCGCAGGAAAACTTGGGCTTTTGAGTATGCCTTTTTGTTATTCCACAAGCTTCTTGCTGATTATCATCATACCTGATACAGCAACTTTATAAAAAAGCTCAGATTCGAGTGAAACTTGATTCGTGATAAGAAAAGATGCTTTATATCAGTGGTTCCCAACCGGTGGTACACGTACCCTAGGGGTAGGCGCGAGACCATTGCAAGGGGTACGCGAAGGTACCAAAATCGGTTTAGTCTGTAGCTTCAAAATCTCGCTTCACTGATTTTTGATAGCCTGAAGCCAAATATTATCGTCACAGGCATCAACAGCTAAAATGTGTTTTGGGGGCAAGGTATTTTTACTGACTGGTTGGTCTTTTTACCGACTGTTTTTAAAAATACTGTTTGTACGAAAAATGGCGGCGCTTCGCGCAGATCTGGACGATCACTTTGAGGGGGAGGGATGTTGCCGACCCCTGCGTGACACCTCTGATTAGAAGCCCTAGTGAAAGTCAATAGAGTAATGGTAGATAGTTAGATGTTTAATGAAACCCTTGGGCCATGAACAAAAAAAATGTTTATTCCAAAACAAGCTAGCTCATTGCAGTAACATTTTGTTTAGTCAAACAATTTTGTTTAAAAACAATCGAAGACATTGCAAGTAATCTTCTCAAATATAAGGTTTGAAGCCAAGCTGACCATTCATTACGAAAGAAATAGAAAACCGTGATTTTCGTGGTTTTTATTGATCAGCTAATTATCGGCTAATGATCAGCTTATGAAAGCTTCTGCGCTTTCCCAGGGAATTGGTAAATTGTAAATAGACACAGAATTCAGAATTGTGAGATAATCACAGATTTGTACATATACACTTTTAGCACGCACAATTTAATATTCGTTATTTTATTTGAATTTGTTTGTCGTTTCAATCAGCATCATTCTACTGGTTTTTAGTTACATGTCGTTGTATATTTCGTTGGTTCCGCATCACTTTTCTGTTGTTATTGTGTTGATTTTATGATTTAGTTTTTTTTTTTTTCGCTGAGGATGGTTTGCCGGAAGTGCAACCGAAATATCCGAATTTATATTTATCCCTCTCACATCATCCTAGAGGAATAATTAGCTGATGAATAAAAAAACCCGAAAATCACGGTTTTCTATTTCTTTAGTAATCTTCTCATTTAGGAGGAACCGGAAATAAAGTGGCACGTTTAGGGATCAAACGAGTGGATTTATTGGGCTGAAACTTGGAAATTAGAACAGTGACTTGCCCCAGATGATCCCAGGCGATGCCGGAATTGCTCAAACATGAGTGAAACTACATGTGAAACTACATGTCCTATTACTAGGTCCGGACCGCATTTTTGGATGGCGGGTGTGTATTGTGACGTTCTCATCTACTTTCTTGTACTGCCTACTCGTAACAAGCGCCATGTGCTGTTTAGTAAAGGGCCCCTCGCACTATTTAGTCTTCAACTTAAAGTATTTTGAAATATTTGAATACTTTAAAACTATGCTGTGCTTTCAACAAATAACCCACGGTTTTGGCTGGTTTAATGCCTTTTCCGAGACCCGTTGACTTGTAGTGAAAACAGGGAAAGAATTTAAATAATTGGTTTTCCTGATCGAAAAACTTAGCAGACAACCGTCGACAGCGTGATACACATCGAAGGTAGCAAAACACGGCAAGTGAGAAAATCCGCGCGTTTTGTTAGAAGGGTTAGAATGTACCGTACGGAATTGGGGTCTCCGGGTTTAGAAATATATGGAGCGATTAGGGAAGTAGGTTGCATTAGTATTATAGGTAGGCCAGGTAGTTTAAGTACCCTAACTTGTGATGGGCGAACTGGACTACAGACTGACGGAAAAGCGATCGGTTCAAGTGCCATAACAAAATAGAAAAGTAAAGGATCGGTTTGTACCCAAACCGTGACGTTGTGCCCGACTTTAGTATGTAAGGTGAAAGTGTTCTCCAGTCGTGTAAAACTACTATTGTACATTAGTTTTTTCCGCTCCTGTTCGACTTTGTTTATTTCGCGTTTCTTTGCGGTTGTTTTGCTTTCTTTGTCTCTTATCTTTTGTGGTTGATTAGAAATTGGCCAAATACCAAAGTAGATAAATCTAGTAAAAACATCAGTACATAGTCAGGCGTGATATCACGCCTGCGTAATGCACCATCTTTTCCATAAACCAGAAAAGAAGGTGTATTTTCAAAAAGATTCTAGTCGCAATGCATTCACTAGGGTGCGGCTTCCCAGCTGATTTCTTCAGTCTGTCACTGTTAAAGGACCCGTTTTACCTACATGACTGCGTCACGCGACATCCCTAATCATTCCAGCCATTCTCGTATGCGAGATTGTGAACTTTTGTGTGTCGTTTTTGTTCTTCCTGCTTACGCCGATTTTTGCGCTTGCCGTGACTGACTCTTTTTTAGAGTCAGACCAGGCTTCTTCTTGTTGATGCCACGCATCTCATTGGTCAGAAATAAACAATATGCATGTTTCTCCGTGTTCGTCGTCAAAACCAAGGCGGCGAGAGGCTGAAAGAGTTCTCTCATATTTAAGAAACCCAGCAGAGTTTCAAAGTTCCGCGTATAGTAGAATATTGATACAGAAACTGAATCTACTTTGACAGGTGCTTTAAGAGGTTTGGCTTGTATCCATCTATTGGAATTCTGGCATAGAAGATGCATCTACTTCCACTTGGTCGTGGTTTTGAGTTGGGTAGGATCTGCCGCGTATTGCGTGGCTATACTGCAGGAAAATACACGTGTATTCTTTGTAATGTGATCCACATGTTCTGTTCTATTGCACCTGTTCGCACCCGCATGTTTTGTTTGTGAGTTGCAAGACCCATCTGTTGGTCAGTCTTTGTTTCTCCCAATTGTATTCTTTTTCATTCACTTACTTTCCTGGCTTCATTGAAACGTTAATTCCGTGTTTATTCTTTCAGTGATCTGTTTCAAGGTTTTGCCCCATTTGTGTTGGACAGTCACTTTAATTTACATTGTTGTTGTAGAATATTCAATCCAATTTTTTAGTAGGCGTTGACTTTCTGTTAATGTCCATTTGACCGGTAATATCTACAGGAAAGATCCATCGGTCGGTCTGTCAGTCTAGTTTGTATTTCATTGAACGATTGTGGGGGATACTCGGAGAAATGTCTGTGACCGGTCGGGAACAAATGGCCATGTTAAGATTGCCTAGAACAACATTCTCGGTGTTGCAATCTCCGGAACCTCTCCTTTCTCACAGGTCTGGAATGAGGGCCTAAGATCAGGGGCTTGAGGCTTTTGAATAGGTATCTGTCTTTGGGGTGCGGGACTGCTGTTCCCCAGGGTTGGTCACCAAGAACCAGGGTGTACGAGTTACTTCAGGATACTTTGGGTTACTCAGGGTTCCTTTGGGTTGCATTAGGTTACATTGGGTTACTTTGATATACTTTTGGGTTACTTTCCAGGGTGTACGAAGTTACTTTTGGTGACTAACCCTGGGCTGTTCCGATTCAAAAGAATCTGCCATATTTTTGGCTGATCTGTCCGGAATGAGCAGGGGGGGGGGGGGGGTATACGGCGCTTTATCTCTTTCGATATAAACTATATTTGTTGAAGCTGAGATAAGCAAACGAAGTGGACGAAACGATTGCCGTTCGACCGATGGGTAGTGGAATATCAATTATGGTTGCGTTCCGGAACTTGATCGTTAACAAATTGTTAATAGTTGTTAACTTTTTGCGTTCCACGTTTCTGATTTCGAAATTTAAGCTCCGCCCACCAACAATTTCCGTTCCAGAGCTTAACGATTGTTAACTATTTTGTAACGATGGTCGGTGAGCATCGTTACAAAATAGTTAACAATTGTAGAACTGGGAATAGTTAACGATCGTTAAAGCTGCAGTTAGCTCCGCCACGGAACTAAAGTTAACGTGAAAGACGCTTATTCTCCATTCTGGTTCAGAGCCACCAAGCGGATTAGTTCCTGTTAGTCCCCCCAGTGATCATCACCTTCATAAATACTTCTTGAGCCCAAGCTGACTGGGAAACATATTCCTTTCGTTTCTTCCAGTCCAGCAATAGCCTCACGAGGATATTTTCTAAGAGCCGAAATATGCTCTCCTAAGCATCGTAACTCACTATCCTGTTTTAGCCATTGTTTGAATATACATCAACGTCATAATTAAAAACTCTCCTAAGATATGTGTTTAAAGGACCTGTCTTACCTATATTCTGCTATATAACTACTTGTCCGTCGAGAAAAGGGTTTTCACTATCGTGTTCAGGATGTCTTCTTACTAATCGACTATCACATTAGCTGTTTCAAAATATTTTGTTTGCCCCTTAATTTGAACCCCCACCCCTAAATGGAGGGCTACAAAGCCCATCTACGAACTCGACTGGTCCGATGACCCAACGAATCCTCACACCAAGTTTCATCAAAAAATCTCATTCCCTTCGAGAGTTATCGTGCTTACAGACGGACGTACAGACGGACAACTTTTGTGATGTCATAGGTATCCCTCCAAATAACGCAACCTACTTCCATAATCACTCTATATATTTCTAAACCTGGAGACCGCAATCTCGTACGGTACATTCTAACCCCTGGAACAAAACAACGCTGATTTTATCACTTGCCGTGTTTTCGTACTTTCGATGTCTACCATCACTCTGTTGACGGTTGTCTGCGAGAAGTTTTTCCATCAGAAAAACGGTTATTTAAATTGTTTTCCTGTTTTCGCTATAAGTCAACGGGTCTCGGAAAAGGCTTAAAACAGCCAAAGTCGTGAGTTATTTGTTAAAAGCACAGCTAGTTTTAAAGTATTCAAATATTTTAAAATACTCTTAAGTTGAGAGTAAATAGTGCGAGGGGTCCTTAATAAAAATTTCTTCAGAGGAAAAAAAAGGCGCAAACCTCTCTGCCGATGAGAGTTTGCATTACTCTTTTCCTTTAGTTTAAAAACAAAAAGCTTCCCTTTTCTGCTCATGAATACACCGAGTGCTGAACTGGTGTGAGGCGGATTGGGTCTCACGCAGCCGCTCAGACATTTGCTGACTGCTATACAGCAAGCTCGCAAGTCCCTAACTCCTAATCCAGATGTGGAAGGCAAGCATGACTCATAGGCTCTGGAGTTTCTTATTCCAGCTTCCAGCTGTTATTGTCTGATTAGGCAAAAAAAAAAAGTGTCTGACGCGGGCGTTACGCTCCCTTTGAATTCCAAGTGACATGAATGAGGGGGAAACTTGGGAGGTAATGGTGGGGGGTTTTCAGGATCGTTTTCGTCCTGTATACCAGTAGCTAGTAAGAATTGGTTCATCCCCCAGAAGAAGGTAGGTCTTCCTTGGGTGGTCCAGAGTATGGCTGTTTTAAAGATTTTTTTTAGCGATCGCAATTTCTGTCCGTCCGTCGGTCTGTCGGTCTGTCGGTCTGTCCAGGTTTTGCTAGTTCGGGCACTTCCACATAAGCTAGGATGATAAAACTTGGCAGGCATATCAGGGACCCCAAATGATTAAGTTGGAAATAGTCACTTCCCCGATCCGAGCACCGTGGGGGGAGTGGAGGGAGGGGGAATCCGGAATCTTGAGGTATTTTTAACTTTTGAACGGGTGATCGGATCTCGATGAAACTTGATATTTGGAACGACCTCATGCCTCAGACGACCCACTTAAAATCCGGACCGGATCCGGTGACTTTTGGGGTAAGCTGGAGGGGGCAACCGGAAATCTTGGGAAACGCTATGAGTGGAGGGATCGAGATGAAACTTGGTGGGAAGACACCTAGCAAACACTAGATACATCGTTGACATAACCGAGCCGATTCGGGCACTGTGGGGGGGAGTGGAGGGAGGGGGAATCCGGAATCTCGAGGTATTTATAACTTTTGAACGGGTGATCGGATCTCGATGGAACTTGATATTTGGAAAGACCTCATGCCTCAGACGACCTACTTAAAATCCGGACCGGATCCGGTGACTTTTGGGGGGAGCTGGAGGGGGCAACCGGAAATCTTTGGAAACGCTATGAGTGGAGGGATCGAGATGAAACTTGGTGGGAAGACACCTAGCAAACACTAGATACATCATTGACATAACCGAGCCGATTCGGGTACTGTGGGGGGAGTAGAGGGAGGGGGAATCCGGAATCTTGAGGTATTTATAACTTTTGAACGGGTGATCGGATCTCGATGGAACTTGATATTTGGAAAGACCTCATGCCTCAGACGACCTACTTAAAATCCGGACCGGATCTGGTGATTTTTGGGGGGAGCTGGAGGGGGCAACCGGAAATCTTGGGAAACGCTATGAGTGGAGGGATCGAGATGAAACTTGGTAGGAAGACACCTAGCAAACACTAGATACATCATTGACATAACCGAGCCGATTCGGGTACTGTGGGGGGAGTAGAGGGAGGGGGAATCCGGAATCTTGAGGTATTTATAACTTTTGAACGGTGGATCGGATCTCGATGGAACTTGATATTTGGAAAGACCTCATCCCTCAGACGACCCACTTAAAATCTGGACTGGATCCGGTGACTTTTGGGGGGAGCTGGAGGGGGCAACCGGAAATCTTGGGAAACGCTATGAGTGGAGGGATCGAGATGAAACTTGGTGGGAAGACACCTAGCAAACACTAGATACATCATTGACATAACCGAGCCGATTCGGGTACTGTGGGGGGAGTAGAGGGAGGGGGAATCCGGAATCTTGAGGTATTTATAACTTTTGAACGGGTGATCGGATCTCGATGGAACTTGATATTTGGAAAGACCTCATCCCTTAGACGACCCACTTAAAATCTGGACCGGATCCGGTGACTTTTGGGGGGAGCTGGAGGGGGCAACCGGAAATCTTTGGAAACGCTATGAGTGGAGGGATCGAGATGAAACTTGGTGGGAAGACACCTAGCAAACACTAGATACATCATTGACATAACCGAGCCGATTCGGGCACTGTCGGGGGAGTGGAGGGAGGGGGAATCCGGAATCTTGAGGTATTTATAACTTTTGAACGGGTGACCGGATCTCGATGAAACTTGATATTTGGAAAGACCTCATGCCTCAGACGACCCACTTAAAATCCGGACCGGATCCGGTGACTTTTGGGGGGAGCTGGAGGGGAGAACCGGAAATATTGGATAACGCTATGAGTGGAGGGATCGAGATGAAACTTGGTGGGAAGACACCTAGCAAACACTAGATATATCATTGACATAACCGAGCCGTGCCTACTCGTAACAAGTGCCATATGAGCTCGTAGCTCTTGTTTTATTTGTTTTAATTTTAAATAGCTTCCAGGTGAGATTTTCTCCGTACTGTTTTGATAAGAGAGTAAATTTAGGGAGTAGGGAGTAGGACTAATTTGTTGGTTGTTTTTGTGGCTTTTGGATGAAACTTCGAACGTATTGCTGATGTAATTTTAAATTGTGTACTGTGTCGGTCAGAATTCTTTTATTTAAGACGTATTGCACACAACTATACTATCTCCCACTTCTTTGGTAATTATCTTGAGACGACGATGCGTAAACTAAAAGTTTGTTTTAACAATGCAGTCCGTCATCTCCTTTCATACAATCGACGTTACTCTGCTAGTCAAATATTTTTAGAAAATGAAATTTAATCTTTTGATGGTATGAGACGGCAAGCGATAGTTAGTTTTGTTGCCGACTTTTTAAATGATCAAACTTCACTTCACAAAATTATCAAATTTCACATCGTGGTCACAGACTTGAGGACGGATATATTAAAAAAAAAAATAAGTATGTAACCGTATGAAATTAGGAATGTCAGGGATAAGAATAACAGAACCATAAGAGAAAAGAGTCCCTCTGAAATTTGAAATCTAAGGATAAATGATAGAGCAGTAGGGTAATAGAGCGAAGTTACGACGGGCCCCTCAAGCAATCTGGCTTGGGAGTAAGACGGTTCCGGCTGTGAGTAAAGTTGACTCGGGATGACTCATATATTTCCCCTTCTGTATGTGTAGTGGCTAGTGTGGTTCATTATCCCTTCCTTTCCACGCATGGTTAACCATTCGCGAACCACTGCTACCGCTAATCAACAATTACTAAATTGAAGTCACTCCAGGCGTGCCGCCCAAGGAGTTACACGCCCAAACAATAGAATGGTGTGCAAGACTGTTGGCGGACATTTTCCGCTTTAGCAAACCTCTCTATCTTTTTATCCAGACTTCTATGTCTTTATTGATTTTCGATGACGAGGCGAACGCACAATATAAAAAAAAAATGCGAAGAAACTCGGAAGAGAATAAGAAGAAACGGGAATTGTGGTTTGTGCTGGAGTCTGGGTGGGCTATCACATGGCTGCGTCTGCTAAGCCCTTCATTTGACCTTTAAGAGCGTCTTTCAAGGCGGGTACAACGGTAGAGCAATGATTGCTTTGATGCGCCACTTTTCTTCGGATAAATCGTTTTATCTAGCCTTTTCTGTAAGGCTTTTAAGGCATTTTACTTCGATTGTTGCTTTGGTTGCTTCTTCTGATTGCTAGTACGATTTGGCTATTGCATTGTGTCGCCACTGCCACGGTTTTGTGCCGCGCCACTGATCTAATAAGGCTCAACAATAGGTGCGTTTTTGGGATCCCAAAACGTAAGTGGAGGGATACCTATGACATCGCAAAAGTTGTCCGTCTGTTAGCACGATAACTCTCGAAGGGATTGAGATATTTTGATCAAACTTGGCATGAGGACTCTTTAGGTCAAAGTACAGGTCAAGTTCGAAGATGGGCTATGTCGCTCTATATTTAGGGGTGGGGAGGGGTTTGAAATTAAGGGAAACAAAAAATATTGTTTAGAAGCTAATGGAATAGTCGAATTAGCGGTAAGGAGACATGCTGAATCCGAATATGAAATTGATTTTCTCGCCGGACGAATAGTTCACCCGGAATCCGGCGAAAACCGGAAATTTGTGAAAATTAATATTAAGTTGATTGGAGGTTCGATTTAGGGGCAAGTAAACGTTCTGAGTCCGAATATGAAAATTATTTTCTCGCCGGACAGTTAGTTCGGCCGGAATCCGGCCAAAACCGGAGAATTTGTTTAAAGTTAAAGTTTTATTTAAATTTGATAAGATGTTCGATTTGCGGGTAAGTAGACATGCTGAATTCGCAAATGACAATCATTTTCTCACCGGACGTATAGATCGCTCAGAATCCTGCTGAAACCGGAAATTTTGTTAAAAGAAAAAGTTTAATCTGAAGTTGATTAGAGGCTGGATGTAGGGGTAAGGAGACATGCTGAATTCATTTTTGAGCTTTATTTTTTCGCCGGACAAGTAGTTCCGGAATCCCGCCGAAACCGGAAAATTGGCAGAAGTAAGGGAAGGAAGTTTCGATCTGCTTCGTCAAAATAGATATGACTTAAAGGGGTAAACACACATGCTGAATCCATATCTGAACTTGGTTTTCTCACATGATTAGCTATTTGGCCTTTATCTGTTTCTAAATTTTAATAGTAAAAGTGTTCAAAGAGTCTAGTGAAGACAAGATCCAATTGTCTGGATCAAATTTGAACTTTTGGGATCCCATCGAAACCTTGGTCTTGTTTTATGTAGTTTCGTTGTAGTTTGACGTACTTTTTTCAGTTATGAAAGTACAGTCTGTGTGATTTACAAATAAAACGGTGCACATACTGTACTTTCATAACTGAAACAAAAGTACGTCAAACTACAGTGAAAGTACATCCGAAAAAACGCACCTAATATAATAAAGGCGTTTTTCCCGGGACGTATTTGTGTCGTGCATATTTTTAGTGCGTGCCACACAATCGGGTGACACACTTCACCCGCAGGTTTGAAACTCGCGGAATCGCCGTTTTGTCCGATTTTTTTTGCGATAATTTCAAATTTCTGCAAAAAATTCCATTTAGAATCTCAATCCGGCTTATGCTCATACGATTCTTTACTAGGGATCTCAGTTTTATGTCTATCTGCTCGACAAAGTAGTTCAATTTGTAATGTGTACTTAAGTTTGCCATTAAATTTTAATTTCCCGACAAATTTCAATGCAAAAAACCATCCCCTCGAGAGTTGTTTATCAAAATTGAGCCACAGTGCGAGCCACCAAAATAATGAGCGTGTTCCAACCTACTTACCGTAGTTACTACGCATGCCGTCACGAATTCTGACTTTTTGCCGTCAAGGCTGGAACGTTTTTCTATTTTCTAGCAGAACTCATGACACGGGCGAATCTGACCAATCACGTTAAAGAGATGCGTGGTTACCAAGCTTACTATGCTCCCGAGTATGGTAAGCAAATAGTTACTGTTAGTTACTACTTAGAGAAGGTTGGAACGGTCAGCGTAGTAACTTCTTACGAGGCTGGAACGAAAATAGTAACCAATAGTTCCTATTGTTAGAAGGGTGGAATACGCTCAATATTTGTCGTCAAACAGACTTATGACCACACAACTATCACGGACAACTATCGTGGAAAGACGCCGTCTTTTGTGGGATCGCGGGAAAATGCCAGTTTGGCGTTGCATAAATGAATCGGTGAACGTTTTATTTTCCACCAAAATTCATTATAGTAAACATAAATTAAGACCCAGTACGCAAAAACAAAACAACATTAAAACGAAAAACTAACTAAAACTAAACTGAAACTCTGATCCATCGTACCGACTAATCTGCACATGAGGCAAAGGCAGAAAAATAAAGATAAATTAATAAATGTGTCTACAATTTGCATTCAGTAATGTTTACAAAAGAAGCAATTGCCACTACAGATTATTCTCTGAAGTATGCAACTCCTGGCCAGTTGAAACATTAATTCTCGGGGTGGCTTTACACTCCAGAATATTTTAGCGTGCTTGTATTAGGTTCGAAAAAAGGGAATATTTTTACACGAACTTTTGTTAAACGTAAACGAATTTGATAGTCCCTTCTTATTATGGGAAAGGGAGTGGTAGCTCCTTTCGCTGTCATCTTTATATGGATAGATCGTGGTGTCAGGTGTTGCTACCCGCTGAGTGTCTGTCTGGATGTCCGTTTGCGATTAGGGAAAAAATAAACAGGACCTGACGGGAGGAAACCTGCTACAGATGCAAGAATGGCGAAAAAAACTAGATCTTCATATCCTAGCTGACCATATGAAATCTGCACAACCACTCCAGCGGTCTGGAGCGCCTTGTTGCGAGGATGTAAAGCAGTAGCTTCTGGCTCTTTTTAATTCTAATTAAGTTGGAACGGGGAATTCGTCAACAAGAAAGTAATTCCCTCGGAATTGCGGATCCTTTTCACGGAACCCCTTTTAGGTGGTCATGAATGTTAAGTCGAGCTGGTTTCGAAGAACGTACTTGACTCCTTTAAAATCCGTCTCGAATCCAACAAGACCAAAGGTTTCGATGGGATCCCAAAGGGTAGTAATTAATGGCCTTCTTCATCCAGAATCGGGTCTTCTAGACTTCCAATCGTCGCCAACCCGTAAGCACGTTATTTATCACTAATTAACCGCTTGTAAATGTACACAAAATGATAGCCAATCCAGTGAGACACCAGGAACATATTCAGCATGCATCTCTATCCCCATTTCAAAGGACTAGTCGACTTAATTAACTTTCACTTCTAACAAAAAAAAATAGGTTTTGTCGAGTTCCGGGAGAACTACTTGTCTGATAAAAAAAATGAAGTTCAGGATCGGGTCGGGAATCGACTTCCCAAAAATACTTTTATTTCTAATAGGTGTCAGGTTTGGGCCGGATTCCGGGTGAACTACTTGTCCGGCAGGAAAGTTAAGTTCGAATAAGGATTCATTTCAGTGCCTTCACTGCCTTCCTTATCTTTAAATCAACAAAAAGCTCCCTCACGGAAGCTACTGTGGTAGGCAAGGCCGTATCCAGAGGGAGGGTTAGGGGGTTGATCCCACCCCCACCCCGAAACACACAAAATTAATTATTTGTGTAGGCTTTTCCCTCTGATCTATTTTTTTTTACTTTTTTGTCCGACCAGCAGGCAACCCCCCCCCCTAAAGGCACCCCCCCCTCCGAATTAAATTCCTGGATACGGGCCTGGTGGTAGGAAACTCTAAACCAATCCGGTTTGCTCCAGAAGCTTGCGAATACTTTGTCCTTCTTTTGGAAGTTTGTGCAACGAAGCATAAGCTGACAGTTTTGTCCTATTAGTCACCCAACAAATTTAGCTTAAGGGACTCGTCGTACCTATAGTGCCAATGCAACCTACTTCCGGATTGCTTCGGATTCCGGATTTCCGGATTGCTTCGGATTCCGGAATGCAACCTACTTCCGGATTGCTTTCCGGATCATTAATTTTTAAACCCGAGGACCTAAATATTAGATTCTATAACCGCTGACGACACCGCACTGACCTTTGCACTTGCCGCGATTCACCATTTTCCAAGCGTATTAGGTTCCCAACGACTGCTGGCTGATCATGCTACTAATGCATAAAACCGGTTATCTCAATCTTGCCGAGTTCTTCCTAGAAGTCAATGGGTCTGGGAAAAGGCTAAAAGCAGCTAAAGTCGTGGATAATTTGTTAAAAGCAGAGCGTTTTACAGTATTCAGATAGTTTCGAATATTGGAACGTAAACACTATGTAGTGCGAGTTGTGCTTTAAGCCATGACAGGTTTTTGGTCAGTAAAAATATTTGTGTCTGTCGTAGTATAGGCCCGTAGCTCATCGTTTTGATCCGTTTCTCCCGCCGAAAAAGTATGTTCCCCCATCCTCTGTGGAAAGCCTTTAAATTCTTCGTCATCCGTTACTCCTGGGACACCATTAGGACTGATCCTTTTCTGACTTTCTCAACCGTTTTTTTTTTTCGACTAGAAGTAATGAGAGTGTATTCGGGGGTATTTCCGAAGGGGCCCAGTAATAAGGAAATGGGTAAGAGCCAGACAGGGAAGTCCGTTTCGTCATGCCAGGGAAGTAGGTGGGCATTTCAAGACTGATCGTTGGTGTCTGAGTGAGAATATTGCATTCATTTGGTAGCCAACTGAATCCCTAAAGTGCGTCTGTTGCCATCTATTGACTTTTCTTCCTGATAGAAACTTCCACGGGGACCGGGCCATTTCCTATTTTGAATTTCGGTGCACTTATATAGCCTTTACCAGAGATAGGGTAATCCGGATTTGGATTCGAATCCAGAATTCGTCCTTTTGTCCTAATTTGAATCGTCTGCTTGTCAGGCTGGATTCGGATTCGGACATGTATTGCAAACCAAACCCTGAATCTTACGGTTCCGCCCCAATTTCTAATCTTTTCCCAGTTTTTAACGAGGCGGGAGGAAACCCATACTGTAACAACCACACATGAAAACCTAGAAATATGGTTAAGATCGTCCAATTAACCGTCTCGTTTGCAGTAGGCATCAGTGCTTTTGTCACCTCTGATTTTGAAAGTATAAGCCCTGGATTCGGATTCGAATTCTTTCATGATCGGATTCGCCTATATCTGGCCCCCAGTAACATTGCTTTTTCTTGTCTCGCAAAATGGCAACACATTTGCAGCGAGTAAATTCACCATATTCTCGGGTGCAAGTTAGCTATAAACGTCACCAGATAAATAGTCCATGATCCTTTCTGGGTCTGCAAAACATCTTATCCTTCGTAATTGGTTTGAAGCTACAAGGTTCGGGGGTGCCCCCTCGGTTTGGTTTGCGTCAGCGCAGAGCGGTTCCGGGTCTGATGAATGGGTGGGGCCACACGGTGAGTCGGCTGAGATTTGTCCGTTCTTGTTAAGGGTCCGCTTCCGGCCCTAGCTAGAAGGGTCTGTAGTTCTTTGTGTAGTCTGTGTTGCTTCTGGAACAGTACCGCCTACCGTGTTTTACAGAGGGTGCGAACCCTTTGTTTCTGCAGAAACATTACTTGTTTTTATCACAGCTTGTCCCAGTCGACTCAGACGGCAAACAAGGTGTGGGGGGGGGGCAGGATATCGCTATTTTAAATGGCGATTTGGAATATTTTCATATGACCCCCTTTCCACATAAAATTTTCTTGTTGTTCACCACAGCTTGTTCCACTTGTCCCTGAGTGCAAACAATGTGGGGGGGGGGGGGCAAGATGGTCGCTATTTTATATACTGATTCTGATTATTTTATTCCTTATGAATTCCCTTTGTTCCACAGAAACATTTCTTGTTGTTCACCACAGCTCGTCCCACTTGAACCAGGTGGCAAACACAGTGGGGGGGGGGGGGGCAGAAGATCGCTATTGTATGCAGTGATTTCGATTATTTGCATGTCTTTTGAGCTCCTTTTTTTCGCATAATCCCAGCCCGTCCCAGACTGCAAACACAACGGGGGTGGTGCTATTTCTTGGAAATCGCCCCAGCTCGACCCACTAGTCCCGACTGCAAACAAAGTGGTGTTGAGGAGTGATGGAAATCGCTATTTTGCATAATGAGTGTCAGTATTCTCGTTCCCCCAAAAGCCCCAGACTGCAAAAACGTGTGCGGGGGGGGGAGAGTGCACACAGAGGAGACTTTCCATTGTTACTTTCACGATTGTTCTGTCCTTCTGACGTCACTCGGTATCCATAGAAACATATTTCGCTGATCATCCTAGTTAGTCCTACTGGATCACAAGTTTCTTTTCTCATATTGACGGTGCAAAACGGATAAGTCAGCTACATTTTATTAGGGCTATATGTCGGCCCTTCTTGGCAAGGGTCCTTCTTTGCCCCAGAACTGCAAAAATGTGCCCGGAGGGGGGGGGGGCAAGAGGGGTTTTCCGTTGTGAGTTTCAGTATTGTCATGTGTAATTACGCACTCGGTTTCTATAGAAACATTTCTTGGTAGTCACCAGAGCTTCTCTAGGTAGTCCCAGACTCCAAACAAACGGGGGGGGGGGGGGGTGCTCCTTTGCGTAGCGAGTTCCAGTATTATCGTGTCAAAGGTTGTCATTCTACTCACGCCAAATTTTTTTTTCGCAAGGTGGAAAGGAACACATGGATGCGCAATGGTATGACAGATACCGGATGTTATGAGCCTTTTAAGTGTTATCTTACGTAACTCTTAAAAGGGTCATGACGAAGGTATTACAGATTAGATTTTTAACTTCATCTATACGAGCTTCTTCAAGATATGTCGAGATTGGAGGCTTTGATGATGCAGCGTTTTAATTATACAATCCTTGGAATCCGTCATAACATTTCACATAAATATAGTAAGTAAGTAAGTAATTTATTTATAACCCGTCATTTTGAAAAAGCCGAGTAAATGAAAGAAAATAAAAAATATGCGCACTCGTGGTTTAAAATGTAGTCATACTTCAAACTGTTTGCTCGGGGGGGGGGGGGAGCAAGAGCTGATTTCCGTAGTGCCGTAGTGAATTTGAGCTTCATCAGTTTATGACGTCCCTTGGTTTCCACACAAACACTTCTTGGTGTTCATCACAGCTCGTACCAATAGTCCCAGACGATAAAGAAAGGGAGAGGGGGGCGTCCGCTCTGGTTAACACTAAGCACTGCTTGTGAAAGTTCCCTGCCTTGCTATTAGATCCTCGTTAGCCGACCTCGCAAACTTGTTTGCGCCCCATTTGTTTCCCAAGTTCTAACGCGGTGGTTTGGAAAGAAAGTTTCTTGGATATAACTGACAACTAAATAGGTTCCAACAGCCAACACTCTTGTCGCATTCAGAAGGCGGTCTGGGAAGCTTTCAACCACAAATCTTCATTTTCCGAGTGGTAGATAAGGCTGGTCCAGTGCAAAGACTTTCGAAGGTGGAAAGACTGTAAACTGCCTAATGACCTGTCTTTACCTGTAATACCAACGCATCCTACTTCCATAAATACTCCATATATTTCTAAACCCGGAGACCCCAATCTCGTACGGTATAGTTAACCGATCTAACAAAACCCCGTTGATTTTCTCACTTGCCGTTTTTTGCTACCTTTCATGTATATCACGGTGTTGACGGTTGTCTGCGAGAGTTTTTCCATCAGTAAAACCGGCTATGTAAATTGTTTCTCTGTTTTCGCTATAAGTCAGCGGGTCTCGGAAAAGGCTTAAAACAGCCAAAACCGTGGGTTATTTGTTGAAATCACAGCCTAGTTTTAAAGTATTCAAATACTTTAAAATACTGTAAATTGAAGACTAGATAGTGCGAGAGGTCCTTTAAAAGCAGGTCGTGGAAAATCGAGCAGCGGGAGCGACCTGCTCTTAGCCGAAGCCAATTTTCCATTCCTTCCATCTGGTAACGATGACAGTGACAGTCATGCCACTGTGGTCATCTCCAAGGTTCCGCCTGATCTGAGCAATCCTGCGAAACGCAGACAAGCTCTTGAACAAGTTTGCGGTCAGAAATCAATTATGTCTGTTAAACCTATTGGTGAGGTCAAATTCCGTAAAGCTCTGTTTTACGGATCCCAGGTCACTCGATCATGCTCGAAAAGATGGTATCCGGATTGAATATGAACCCATTCGAGTATCTGCTTTTCACGATCTTCCGCGATTCTGCAAGAAGTTCTTGCCTTCACCCAACCACCTACAGGCGGCGTGCGAAAGTTATCTCTCACAATGTTCTCGATGTGCTGGTCCTCATGAGGCCACGCGTGATTCGCCGTGCCCAAATGTGCTAACTGTGATGACCCCATGTTTCGTTACGGTGCCCTGTTCTACGTGATAAAGTTAACAACAAAAATAAAACCACAAACCTTAAGTGAACGAATTGGATGTATCTATAGTTTCGTACAACATGAATGGCACCAAGGATAAAGATGACTGAATTGATTATTTGCTTTCTGTTAATGTTTTATTTTTTATAAAAATATTTTAATATTTGCCCTCTTCTGTCAATTTTCTAAAGCGAAGAAAAGATTATTTTTAGTTTGTGGCGAGTGCTCGACGTACGCGTGGTCGCCCTTCCAGTTGTCTTGCGTGCATAGTAAATAGAAAACTGTCCCTGTTATCTCCAGTGGCCAGTGCAGTATTTTTCAGATAGAAAGTCGGCTGTCCGGGTAGGCAGTACTGCGCTCGTAAACTACTACTTGCAGTGTTTCAAGAATACACTGTTATCTCTGAATGCTTATGCAAAAGCTTGCACGTATTGACATTATTTCAGACGGTCTACAACAAGTTGTTTTGGGGGGATATGAATACTGATGTAGAGACAAGTTCCCCACGTTCTGGTATGCTTTTGGATATTCCCCCAGCCCCTACAGTGTTGTTAAAAATGATGTAGGTAACAAGTATGTGCACCACAACGGGTCTACCAAGAATATTGATCATTGTGTGTTAACCAATCTGACGAGAAGATTGGACAGCTTCTAAATTTGGGGAGTGGGATAGCAACTGATGTAACTAGTGTTGCTTGAGTTTCGGCCAAAGTTTTCGGTCTGCCCCACAGAATAAAAATAAGGCGGCTCAAGTGCTGAGCATCTGAGAGAGTTCATAATCAGATTTCCTCTTACTTTAGATACCTGTAGTCTTGAGAATTCTTCTACCCAATTTTTACGTAGTTTCATTCCATCATTTATTTCTGGTAATTTCTTGTAAGTGTATTAGTTAAATTTCTTCTTGTGTGTCTGTGTATTTTGTAAATTTGTATTCCTTTTCTAGCTTTTAGCTATTCGGATTAAACTTGATTGATTGATTGAGAAGCAGACGGAGTTCCCGAGGCATTTAGCTAATCGCGGGAAAGTTGGAACTTCGCGGAACCATCAAACTGGTTCTCATCTGCCCATCTTGTTTTCCGACAGGAATGAAATTAAGCGAGAGAGTTCGGTGACTGACACAAAAATTACAAATGGAGGAAGGGGCTCCTGCATTTGGTTCACTGTAGTTTAGCATTATCAGCCCTAGTAGCTTGACCTTTGCATAAATATAGACTAGTCCAGCGTTTGGTCTTCCTTGCCGAAGTTAAGGACTTGCGGTCAATTGGGTTTGGCTAAGAGTTCATTTATCCGAGCATTTATAGCAAAACTCGTCTGAAATCCTAACATTTCCACACTTCCGTGTTTCTGACATGCTAACGGTCTGAGCGAGACTTACTGATTTCCTACTGGATCGTGCATGCACCGTTGCATTCGGTGAATCATCAGACTGATCAGTTTAACCACCAACAAGTTTCGTGTTGTCATATAATGGTAGGAACATGTTCATTGTTCTATAGACAGTTTATTTACAAACTGTTGATGAACTGGTACAATTAAAGTTTAACCGAAAAGTCATCTTGTTTTTAAATCTACGATTTGAATGCATTAACTTATTTTGACTCTGCTAAGTGATTTTTTTTTTACTTTTTCACCTTTGGTTCTAGTAGTGATGTTCAGATTTCAGAATAAGCACTTCGACCCGACGGGACAAAGTTCACCCCGTCGCGGAGAATTTGAATTTTAACAAAAGCTTGCATTTCAGTGGCTAATGAACGAAGCTTAGGAAATGTTCAGTTCCAGATAGTTTTGTAGAAAGCCCACTATTGTGTGTGAGACAACAAAGTTTATTTTTCGGCAACCGTTTATCTTTGTTGTTGTTAAATATTACAAGCATAGGGGTACAAGCACATAGAGGTAACACAAGTGTCAAAGACAGAGTTAATCGTTTATACGAAAAGTGGAGCAACGTAGGAAGGCATTTTCATCGGATCCTCAAAACCTACTTAAACAAGACTGCCGTATCTCAGCCAAACTTTGTTAAACTTTAAACACATTACATTCGGCTTTATATCCGAAAAACTTGGTTGGGCTTTGACTCGGTCAGTGAGACTTACTCTGCATTTGGTGTCTCAGAGGTTAAGTGCTAATGAACAAGTCATAAAACGCTGATGCCTCGTATTACACGTCTCAAATGAAAATATAAACCAGAAAGTGCAAAACTGACAAATAATCAACTTCTTCTTTTCTTGCAGTTTGCTGTAGTCGTGCGAAGTTAGAAGCAACGTCATTTTGGATTACAACGCCATCTCTTCAAGCATGTGGCGAACTTGGTGGTTTAAAAAGTACATTTGCTCGGAACCAAATAGTGCTGTGCATACTGACCACTGTGAAATCGTACTAGCTCTGTCGCCGGAATGTGTGTGTATAGGATGGTATCGTAACGCCCTCTCACGACCTGGTGGTGGAAGCTGTATAATCAGGGGGTCGAACGTCACGGTGTTGTACCCGCGATACCGAAACATAGGAAGTTTCTGCAATCCTGCGAGTACACTTGTAACCTGTCTGTTTGTCAAAGTACCCTGTGTTCACACCGGCTACATCGACTTTTGCGTAGCGAAAAGACGTTCTGCCGACTCCAAGCGTAGAGATTTGCAACGGAATAAAGTCGAGATGGAAAGGCGTACGTCACGACTCCAAACACTTAGAGAGATGTGTTAGAACGAAGGACATAGCTCTGACACATTCTCCGCGCAGACTAGGGATAGTCGCCGGGTGAAATAACCCTTTCTACTGTTGATTTAGTACAACGCTTAAGGTTTTACTAGACGGTATACTGAAATTGATCAAAGGTGCTTCTTATTCGAGACTGGGAGAAGTGCGTTTTCTTACAACCCAACTCGGTCATTCTGACTTATGAGTTCTCGTTTGAAGCTCACTTGGACCCAGAAATGCTATATTTGAACCCGGGTCTAGGATTATGAAGTGCCACACGTTCTCTGTGGAAAGCGACAACGATAACTGATGGCAAAGAGACAACAGATGAAGCTCTAACACTTTCTCTATGCCAAAACGCAATCCGACATAGTTCATTCTATCTTATCAGTTCGTGATCGTCCTTGAAACACACCGACGCAGCATGGTTAAGGCGGCTTCACATTGCCACTTAAGAACTAAAGTTAAGTAGCGAAAGTTATGTTAAGCTAAGTAAGCCTTTCACACCAAGGAGCTGAAGCTAAGTAAATTTTCTTATTTCTTCCTAGATTTTCGCCCTTTTCATCATCAGCGAACAATTCAAAATGAGAAAAAATGGTTTATAGTAGCTCAGACGATGATTTAGGACTTGCTGCTATATTTTTGGAGGAATTGTAGAGGGAAGTATAATTGTTTCTTCAAAATCCATCTTGATTTTTTTTTTTATAACTTTTCTCTTCTCTTTCTCAAGTGCACTTAACTTTGAGTGTAAAGTTGAAAAATTTTCAACTTTGAAAAATCTAAAGTTAAGTGAGATTTCTTAAGTTAACTGCGACTTTGGATGTATATAGTACACTTAAGAGGCCGAAGTACTCCAGTGTGAAAGGTGTTTTAAGTCAGTGTGAAGCCGCCTTAATCTAGAAAAGCAGTATCTTAACCAGGGCTTGGGAATGCATGTGATCATGAAGTGCCAGAAGAATGACAACACTGTCAGAAGTTTGATAACAGATAACACTTGTTTGTGCATCCTTGTGTTAAATCTTATGATAATATATCTGTTGTGACCATTGTTAGTGTTACGAGACCTATTATGACCCTTTTACGTGTTATGTTTCGTGAAAGGTAACATTTAACAAGGACATAACAGATTTTTCTCTCAAAACACAAGAATGCGTAAACATGTGTTGCCTGTTACCAAATGACAGTGAACCAATCAAGAGCACTTTCTCATCAAGTCGGGCACAGTCGCTTCCGTGTGATAATATTTTCGGTGTACTCCAAAGAAGTGCATTTACGTGTCTACTCTGCATTTAACGAACTATCGTGTCCGTGCTTAAAAACTAATACTCTCTGTTGTGCCGTAGGGGATAGACCGTTGGTTATGTCACATATCCGTATGCTCCGTGTACAGTTTATACGCGCTTGGCTATAATCAATATAGTCGGTTGGACTGAGCCTTTGTTACTAAGAAATTATCATCCGGATAGGCTAAGTTAAATATCGCGCATTCCATGGTTATCATCAAGAGGTATGTTATTTGGACGTTAGCTGGAGTGTCACAAGTTCGGTAACATTTAACAGAAGGTAAATATTCCTTGAGCCCAAGCTGACTTTGAAACAGATATTCAAATAATGCATAAAACGGACATGTCAGCTACTAAGCTTTGGCAGCGATTTTGGGGAAGGAAACAACGCCGCAGTAATCATTATTGCAGGTTTGGTTCCTTCCCTGAAGATTGACAGCCTGACGAGGACCCTTGCCAAGAAGGTCCGAAGTAGCATCGTAGCTGACATATCCGTTTTATACATTATTTGAATGTATTTAAAACAAGGATGTGCAGTTTCAAAACAGACAACACTTCGGATTTTATCTGCCGATTACAGAATTTCTCCGTTGACCTTTTTGGTGTTATTTTTTCGATGAAAGTAAAATTGCAAATCATGTTTAGTCTTATGTGTTTACAAAAACGCAACAGTTAAGGGCTCGTAGTACAGTTTTTCGGGAGCATTATCATACATACGTTTTGAAGCCAACTTAACCATTCACTGCAAAAAAAAAAATATATATTTTCGGTTTCTTCTATCTCTTTTTGTAGCATTAACATATTATGCGTTAATATAGCTCGAAAATATAGCTCTAATAAAATTCAGCCGACGTGTCCATTTTGTACTATCAAATAAGATTCGCAGTCAGCTTGGGCTGAAGGAATATTCATTTCAACGGAACCATTTAGGGAGGAGGGCCTTTGCCCTTATATATTTCCGAACCCTTCCGTGGTGATGTTTTTTTTGCCGCTAAATTGGTTTCAGGTGGCAAAATGTAAAGCAATGAATTTGCTTAAGGTGTGTTAGAAACCTACATAAAATTTGCCGCAAAAAAGCAATACAAATTTTGAAGCTGCATACTAAACCTGACAAATTTATCCCCCACCCCGTAGGTTTACTAAAATGGTGCGACCGCCCGAATAACATACCTGTACGATCCGAACAAAAAAAATGGCGTCTTCCTCTTGTGCTTTGGAATCTTTGGTGTACAAACATTCCCCAAGGACAGTTCAATGGAAGTTCTTGTGAGTTCCGTACCGCAAACTCTTCTGCTCGGCCTTTTAGCCTATACGACTTGCTCGAACGCTATATTTGTTTTAAAGAGTTTTTTTAGCTAAATCTGTAACTTCAGTTCGAGTGAACAGTTAAAGGACACCTCGCACTATTTACTCCTCGACTTATAGTATTTTAAAATATTTGAATACTTGAAAACTAGGCTGTGTCTTTAACGAATAACTCACGGTTTTGGCTGTTTTAAGCCTTTTCTGAGACCCGTTGACTTATCGCAAAAACAGGGAAACAATTTACATAACCGGTTTTTTTATGGAAAAACTCTTCGCAGACCACCGTCGACATCGTGATACACATCGAAGGTGAAAAACGCAGCAAGTTAGAAAATCAGCGTGGTTTTGCTAGAGGGGTTAGAATGTACCGTACGAAATTGGGGTCTCCAATGTTTAGGAATATATGAAGCGATTATGGAAGTAGGTTGCATTTTTATTATAGGTAAGACAGGTCCTTTAAGTGATGGCGAGAAGAACCAATCGAACTATAAAAGTAAAGGAAACTCTCTCTGTGTGCAAAGCTACCTTCAGGGACGTTAAAAGGTCCCTTAGTATCGTCGAAGCACGTACTTCCAGTCATGCTTCTCATCCAAAGTTCGTATTTTTTTCTGTTTACACTTCCAAACATTTCCAACTGTTAGGTTGGCCATCTAGCGACATTGAAATGTCAGCCACAACCAGCTCGATAGATGACTCTTACATTCTGAAGAGTCTCTAATGGAGGAGATAGGTGTATTCGGAAATATCCGAAAATTCTAATTCGAAGAGTTATTTCTTTATCCTCAAAGGTCTTTTTGGGGACTGGTCCGAAGGGGCTCTTGCTCCTCTCCCCCTCCCCCGTGGTAAAAAGCTTGTATACCCCCCCCCCCCCCCCCGCCCGATCCGAAGCATCACTTTCGAGTCGGAATTTTTTTAAAAAGTTTCTGGGAAGTGGTTTGAAGCTGGTGATTCGGAAGCACCAGATAGGCTCGTTATCGTCAATACTTTTCCGGTTGATGATTATTTGAAACCCATTGCAGAAATGAACGGAAAGTAAGGCCGGTATGTTCAGTTGCGCCTTCTTCTGGTAAGTCACGATTCCAAGAGTAACAAGACCTGCCCAGCTGTTTTACTAGTAAGGCGCATTTTGCTTAGACCCACTAATCCCGCTTCGCTTGACGACTGGATGAAGGTGAAAGCCGCCGCCTATCCGAAATGGTCGAAGATGGACAGAAAATGCTGATGATGAAATAACAAGTACACGGTCAGAAGTTTGATAACAGATGCGTGTGCGCATCCTTGTGATAAATGTTATAAGAATATTAAATGTTTTCCTATCGCGAAACGTAACAAATCAAAAAGGCTGTAACAAAAGTCGTAACAGAAACTCAGAAGGGTCGTAACAAATATATTATTATATCGCTAAAACAGGATGTGCAAACGTGTTATCTGTTATCAGTTATCTGTTATCAGACCTATGACAGTGCAACACAGGATTTTGAAGGAGAGGGAGATTACGCTTCTATTAGCGATGAAAGCATGTAAGGTTTGGAAGAGTATTCAAAACACTTTTTTAAAAACAAAATTATTCAAACAACCACAACAGTAAGAGACTCTAGTGCCAGGAGATTTGCTAATTGCTCCGTACTATAGTCGTAGCACTGGAGTGGCTAATTAGTAGTAATTAGATAATTACTGATAATTAACCAGTATTCCTCCGTGCTCACTAGATACTTAGCTTTACAGTCAATATTCAGACCTTACCGTTTGTTTCAGTCTGATGGTTCAATTTCTGATCTTGCAAGGCCCAGTCAGTCATCTCAGGTACGAAAATGCCTAGTATATATCGCGAGTGTACTTACCCTAAAATGCATTTTATACAATCGTTTGAAAGTATTTTTTTTTGTATTCTTAGAGGGGCTTCGAACGTTTTACACCAGCTGCGTATAACCAATTTTATGTGAAGTTTTTTTGTTAGAAATTGGACAGATTGCATTGTGTAACCTCACGTCCATTGTGTAATGTTCTAAGGTACAGTATACGTATGCTTGTCTGAACGTTAGTTACTTATGAACCATTCAAACCCCTGTTTTTTTATGCCCTATGCCGAACGCTCGGTATACCTAGCGTTTGGCATACCGTATGCCGAACTCTGGATACCCTATGCCGAATGCTGGATACTGCGACCCGATAAAATATTGATGATTTGAGTGAAGCTCAGAAATCAACCAATTAGAAGTCATCTCTATTGGGAATGTCAAGGATACCAACAGGGGTTCGTACAGAGTATCCAGCGCTAGACATATATGGGGTATGTCCTGGGTATGTCAGACGCTAGATATACCCAGCGCTTGGCATAGGGTATCCAAAAATTAGGGGTTTGTAGTTGACTGCTTTGAGTAGTGCAGTTTTGGGTTAATTAGTAAAATGACAAAATAAGGCTATTTTTAGGAGATCTTAATTTGCTAATTTTGGCCGACTGCTAGCTGACTGAAAAGCAAGTGGGCGAAAATGACAATGTTTAAAGTGAATCAACGTAAACAGATGCATACATCTACTGTATGTCTACGACTTCACATAGAGCGTGTTCCACCCTTCTAACGATAGTAAGTATTAGTTACTATACTACGCTGAGCGTTCCAACCTTCTCGAAATAGTAACTATTTGCTTACCAGGCTCGGGAGCGTAGTAAGCGTGGTAACTACGCATCTCTGTAGCGTGATTGGTCGGATTCGCCCGTGACATGATATTCTGCTGGAAAATAGAAAAATTGTTCCAGCCTGGACGGCAAAAAGCCAGAATTCATGACGTCATGCGTAGTAACGACGGTAAGTAGGGTGGAACACGCTCATAATCAGATTTCCTTGTACTTCAGATACCTGTAGTCTTGAGAAGCAGACGGTGCCCTCGGGGCATTTAGCTAATCGCGGGAACTTTGTGGAACCATCAAACTGGTTCTCATTTGCCCATGCTGTTTTCCAACGGGACTGAAATTAAGCTTTTCCATGAAAATCGAGGCAAAAATAATAAGAAGTAGATTTCCCGGTAGATCTTCTCCGTTTTCAGTTGAAAACTCCATGGCTTTGTAAGAAAACCTGGCCAGATGTTTTTGTCCCGGCCGAAAGTCTGGGGGGGGGGGGAAGAGGAGGGACAGAAACCTAGGCAGATTTTTTATCTGGGCCGAAAAGTCTAAAATAAAGTCTGGCGGAAATCTTGTAAAATTTCCGTTCTAGATTCAATTTGGCTAGATTCAAAAACTAAATCATAGCAGTGAAAATTCTGGAAAGTGGAAAGTTACCTAGCTGTTTTGTGCGTAAGAGACCATTGAAGACTGTGTGACCATTTCCTGTTTTATGTTGACATTATTTCTGTTATAACAGTTTTGCTTTGTGAGTTTTGTTAGTACAGTGAGCGAGATTAGGTCCGCGATTTGTCAGTTTTGGAATATATGTGATCAACTAAACCTTGGTGTAGCCGTCAGAGGCGTTACCGGGCGTTACTAGCCAAAATGTTTGGGGGGGGGCAGGCATTTACCGACTGGCTGGTAATTTTTACCGACTTTTTCTGCAGTGAAAACGACTGTTTTCAACAACAAAAGTTGAAGAAAAACCAAATGTTTTCATGAAAAAATTCAACAAAAATCGTGTATTTTCTACCGACTGGAAACAGCATTGGGAGGGCCCCCCCCCCCCCCCCCCAGTCGTTTCGCCCCTGGTAGCCATCACCAGTGTTGCCAGTTTCTCTGACGAACGTGGGACGCAAAAAATCTGTGACATTCTGGCGCTTACGAAACTGGGTCATCTTTTACCAAGCGTTAACGAGAAATCTCGTTATATCATCTTCAAAATCGTATTCCTCAGTTTGTTTGCTTCGTTTTTATAGCACTTGCATTCCGGCCAAGTTCCATGTACTGGTTATCTGTCGTCGGTCGGTCCGGTGATCGCGAGTTAGGGTACATCTAGATCTTCGATGACGATGAAACTTGGCACGTGTGTTAGGGACTCGACCAAACTAACTTGGAAATATTTTAAAATAATGTATATTCAATTCAATTCATTTCATTTATTTGTATCCGCCAAAGCTGGCGAGTAGAAAAAAAATATAATAAGATTCATACAATCGGTACAGACTAGTAACTAGACCATATACTTTCATAAAAACTCTACGTCATTTAAAAAACAATTAGCCTACACTATCCTAAATGAAGTCTACCTAACACTTTAACCAAAATACAATCAACGCAACGCATCAGACAAAGTGTGCTTTATGGAATAAATTTTTGAAAAAAATGTTTCCCGTTTCTTTTTCAAAATATCAATGGGTTTTTTTAAACCATAATTATCCATCATAAAAGAACTGGATTGGTATTTCGAAAACCGGCATAAAAATTTCCCAAAATTAAAAAAAGTAGTTTTAATGCGCGATAAATTTGTCAACGTTAAAAAGGGTAAAAAAGAAGATGCAAGCAAAGCCTGTGGAAGAGCAACAGTGTTAAAAATCTTTGCAAGATTGCAAGATATAACGGACACGTCAGCTACAATGCTTCATCAGCGATATTTCGGCTCTTCTTGGCAAGAGTCCTCGTCAGGCCCGACGAAAAATGTCGCTGATGAAGCATCGTAGCTGACGTATCCGTCGTATACAGTCTTTGAACATATGTTTCAAAGTCAGCTTGGGCTCAAGGAATATTTTGACTTGGAAATAGTCACTTCCCCAATCCGACCATTGTGGGGGAGTGAAGGGAGGGGGAATCCGGAATCTTGAGGTGTACTTTACTTTTGAACGGGAGATCGTATCTTAATGAACCTTGATCTTTGGGAAATCTTAGGTCACAGAGATCCCAATTTCAAGTCCGGACCGGATCCGGTCACTCTGGGCAGAGTTGGAGGGGGGATCCGGAAATTGTGTGACACGCTCAGAGTGGAGGGATCGGGATGAAACTTGGTGGAACAAACACATAGTTTACAGGACCAGACAGGATCCATGCACTGTGGGGGGGGGGGGGGGGTCCGTAATTCCGGTCATCCCGAGATAAGGTACTTTCAGATGTGGTAGGACGAAGAAAATTGGCAGGCGTATCAGCGACCCGACCAGATTGACTTGGGAATAGTCGTTTCCCGATGTGAACATCGTGGGGGAGTGGAGGGAGAGGGGATCCGGAATCTTGAGTTATACATAACTTTTGAATGGGTGATCAGATCTTTATGAAACTTGACATTTGGACAAACCTCGTGTTTCAGAAGTCCCACTTCAATTCCGGACCTGATCTGGTGACTTTGGGGGAGTAGGAGGGGGGAACAGGAAATCTTGTGACACGCTCAGAGTGGAGGGGTCGGGATGAAACTTGACAGGAAGAACAGACAGGAGCCCTAGATACATCGTTTACAGAACCGGACCGGGTTCGGGCACTCTGGGGGAGATGGAGGGGGTCCTGAATCCCGTTGATCGCGAGTTTAAGATACTTCATCATGTGCCCGCGATTTCTATTCTCTGGGAGTATATTGTTGTGGTTTTTATGGGACTTGCCTTCCTGCAAAGTGCCTTATACCGATCACTTTTCCGTCGGTCTGTCAGTCGATCATTCCGGTGATTGCGAGGGACCCGACCAAACTAACGTAGAAATAGTCACTTCCCGATCCGACCATCGTGGGGGAAGTGGAGGAAGGGAAATCCGGAATCTTGAGGTATGTATAACTTTTGACCGGGAGATCGGATCTTAATGAAACTTGATATTTGAAAAGACCTCGTGTCTCAGACGTCCCACTTCAAGTCCGGACCGCATCTGGTGACAGAGTTGGAGGTGAGGGGCTGAAAGACAGACCGAAAAGTGATCGTTATATGGCTGGACTTAGTTAACTCTCGCACTTTAAGGGAGCTGGAACTTCATCTGTAAGCAAAATCCTTGAGGCAAAAATGATAATGGGATCATGAAAATCTACATTTCGATTAAAAGTATTTTTCTTATTTTGTGGCCAAGATTGGTACTTTAAGGATAGTCGGATCTGGAAACTGGCGGTTTCTAAGCCAATCTTGTCGAATGTCTAATATTCCAGCCAAGTTGCGAAAAATACAAATACATGACACAAGCGCTGTGGAGAACGAAAATTCGAACATGCAGTGCTTGTTAAAATTTTTACTATAACAACGTACCCTATAAATCTAAGAAAAATAATACAGCTTAATTTATCTGAAATATCTTAATTTAAATGACATACTACCTACCAAATAAATAAAAATAAAAAACTACCCTCTTGCGAAAAATAAACAAAATGACAAACTATTTGACATTAGTAACCGTCTAGTAAGAGACAGCCAATGCTGTCTTTGGCCCTCCGACGAAAGCGATATGATTCTCGTCCGTGCTAGTTTATGGAATTTATTTTGTATATTTACATACTCTTACGTTTTCCATACGTGGTTCTGCAATGCAGTTCTGTTCACGCAGACTCTAAAAACGTGGATTTTTCGGCTTTTCTGGTTCATTTAAAAAAAAAATAGGAATAATTTGGGATTTGTTAGTGAAAATACACCTTTTTAGGTCTTTTTGGGTTCTTGGGTATTTTCCACAGTAGACCACCCAATTGCAATTGGTTTCTGGCAAATTTGTGAGGTAGACTACCCTTTTCAAATGGGTTCTGTTCTGGGGCTCAAAAAGGACCACCCCAAGGGTGGTTGACGTCTTTCTTTTTTGTCTCTGTGTCCTCCTGACCTTTAATCGCCCAATCTGGAAATGCGGTGACAAATGATTTTATGAACGGCTCCCAATGTCAAAATGTAGAGGGTGCTCTCCCCTCGGGACACCCCTGGCCTCAATCTCAGTGCAGTCTTCTGAAACACAGCTGAAACAACTACTTCTTTCTGTCTACTCTATTTTACTCTTTTCTACTATCCGTGGGGCCCAAAATGTTCCTCTTGCTAGTAACTCTTTTTTTCATCGCCATCATTAGTATTTACGCCAAACACGTGATTTATTTTGTTTTTGTTTTTTTTTGTGTTTTCAGTCCTTACTAGCGGTTTACTTGGTTTTACCAGTACACAAGAGCAAAGATATGCTGAAGAGCTAGGATTGCAAGACTCTGTGATGGTAAGCTTTTGATTGTACATTTCCATTTTTGTGTTTAAGTCTGTTAAATGTCTTATTTCATTTTCGTGTTGACTTGTCTCTGTCTCTGTTCTAAAGAGTACCTGAATTGAATTTATTATTTTTATAATTCTGAATGCACACATGGCGTATGGTCGAAAAACATAAGGTGTTGAACTGGAACAGTCATACACAAATCATCAATTGTTGGGCATGTTGCTACCTGGCTAGGTGCTCCAACGTCGGGGCATGCCCTGTGTGGCCTAACGTCTGGGCATGGTACCCTCTTAAAAATTTGTCTTAAAAGCAAATTTTTCTTTCAGATTCACAATTTAGCAGTAAACAACGTATTTTTACAGTGGTACGGTACTGTTTATAGGGGTACTGTACTCAGGGGCGGTTCGAGGGGGGCGTCGGGGTGTGACTCACCCCCCATGCTCCAGAGAATTTACTCTCAGTCGTATGTTTCGGTCTTGTCTGTCGGAAAGTCGTATGCTTTAAGCTTTTCAGAATAACACATAGGCAGCACAAATCACATTTTTTAGTCGTATGACTACAAAGAAATTTCTATTCATATGTTTTCAAATTCACAGTTGTGTGTTTTGAGTTTTCCAGAATGAAAGTCGTATGTTTGAGCTCGCGAGAATAACATAAACAGCGAAATTTGCCTGAAAAGACACATTTCTTGTCGTTCTTTACGATGTTCTAGTTGTAAATTAGAGACGGTCATAGTTCTGACCTTGCCAGATAAAGGCAGACAAAGCAGTTAGGTAATCATGAACTTTGCCTTCAAATTACCTGTTTCTGGTCGTATTGTTCAACTGAGATTTTAGTAGTATGTTTTAAGCTTTTCAGATTCACAGTTTTGTATTCTAAGTTTGTCAGAATCAGTCTTATGGAACTTGCCAGAATGACATAAGCCGCCAATTTTCCCTAAGAATGACCCGTTTCTTGTCGTATTTTATGAAGAGATTTTCTAGTCGTCTATTAGAGACAGTCGTAAGTTTCGAGCTTGCCATATGAGGCAGTTAAGTGCATTTCCACAGCAAATGACCTATTTATGCCCGGTCAAAGGATTGCAAAGCACCCCATACCCAGAACGACTCAAAGCCCTGAACATCCCCACAATGACCTACAGGAGAAATCGTGGTGATATGATAGCTGTGTACAAGAATTTGAGCAGCAACATCCCACCCAACATTTTCGTGCCAAACACAGGAGGAACCACCAGGGGCCACCCAAAAAAGCTGAAGAAGAGGCCTGTACTGAAACGGCATGCACAGAACTTCTTCACAAGTAGGTCGATCAACTTGTGGAACGCGCTAGCAGATTCCACTGTTACCTGCCAAACAACAAATAGCTTCAAACAACATTTGGACAAGGAGTGGTCAGGCAAACAGTGGAGATTCAACTGGAAACCTGAACAAGACAGCACCCATGAAGGCGTATATTAGGAGAAATCCTATTCGCCTGCAATTGCAAATTTGCAGGTAATTTGCAGGTATGGTTGTATAGAGATTTCTATAAGTCACTACGTTAGGAAATATTGTGTGTTTTGAGCTTGTTACAATGACAATCGTATGTTTCGAAATTTTCAGAGTGACATAAATGCCTTTACCAAGTTGTGATTTTCACTCTATCGCACTGAAAACAAGCTGATTTTCGAAATTTTCGCCTGCGGCGCGAAGTTTCAGCATTATCCTACCTGTTTTTTTGCAAAAATCTCCTTATCTTAAAAAAACAAGAGCTACGAGCTCATATGGCACTTGTTACGAGTAGGCAGGGCTGGGTTATGTCAATGATATATCTAGTGTTTGCTAGGTGCCTTCCCACCAAATTTCATCTTGATCCCTCGATCCGTAGCGTTTTCCAATATTTCTGGTTGCCCCCTCCAGCTCCCCCCAAAAGTCACCGGATCCGGTCCGGATTTTAAGTGGGTCGTCTGAGGCATGAGGTCTTTCCAAATATCAAGTTTCATCGAGATCCGGTCACCCGTTCAAAAATTATAAATACCTCAAGATTCCGGATTCCCCCTCCCTCCACTCCCCCCACAGTGCCCGAATCGGCTTGGTTATGTCAATGATGTATCTAGTGTTTGCTAGGTGTCTTCCCACCAAGTTTCATCTCGATCCCTCCACTCATAGCGTTTCCCAAGATTTCCGGTTGCCCCCTCCAGCTGTTTGCTAGGAATCTTCCCACCAAATTTCATCTCGATCCCTCGATTCGTAGCGTTTTCCAATATTTCTGGTTGCCCCCTCCAGCTCCCCCCAAAAGTCACCGGATCCGGTCCGGATTTTAAGTGGGTCGTCTGAGGCATGAGGTCTTTCCAAATATCAAGTTCCATCGAGATCCGATCACCCGTTCGAAAGTTATAAATACCTCTAGATTCCGGATTCCCCCTCCCTCCACTACCCCCATGGTGCTCGGATGGGGGAAGTGACTATTTTCAACTTAATCATTTGGGGTCCCTGATACGCCTGCCAAGTCTTATCGTCCTAGCTTATTTGGAAGTGCCCGAACTAGCAAAACCTGGACAGACAGACAGACGGACGGACGGACAGAAATTGCGATCGCTATATGGCGCTTGGCCGAAGGGCAAGTGCCATAAAAACAGGCATAACCGCCTGATGATTTCACTATTATTTTTGTAGTCTAAATTCAAATTGGAAGCACTACCACGTACTAACCTCCGAGTAAACATCCCACTCCATTTGCGAGTTATCGGGGTGCGGACATATATGTGATATAGTAGGCAGCCTTTAAAATGTTTCGCAAAACTTTACCTGTGCCGTCTTTCATAGTCGCCTATTCGCTATATGGTTGAATGGTCTGTAATTTAGGTGAGGTGTTAGGCCTAAGATTTCAGCAACCTGAAAGGTTAGAAATTCCAGGAAAATGTTGGTTTACAAAAAAATCGCCTGCGGTGCTGACTTTAAATCTGTCTTAGGTACATACGGTAAAAGCTGCTGCTTGGGATCTGCGCCACCTTAAAAGCAATAGTTTGTTAGAAATAGTCAGATATTGCCGAATAAAGGACGATTTAACAAATTTTGGCTGCAGCTCTTTCGTAGTCCTATCCTATTTCTATTAAGTTGAAGTATGCATCATTTATGTGAATTTTTAAGCTTGAGATTTGAGATTTACTGTAGCTGAATTTTGCTCGGATTGAAAATTCCCCTGCGGTGCTGACTTTAATTTGTCTTGAGTAGATGTGTCAGACGCTGATACCGAGGCGAGGTTCAGCGAAATTTGATATGAACGGTATCGTCTAATTCCTGTTACTTATTTGTTTATCATTTGAGTACTACAATTGCATTATCCGTAACATTTAATAACGTTCATATTTCTTGAGCCTGCTGGCACTGTGTTTTTGGCAAGTCGTATATTTTGAAGTCCTCACCCCCCCCATGCAGAAGCACTTCGGACCGCCCCTGACTGTACTGTACAATGCCCTTGCAGCAGGTGATGCCCAGACGTTGGGGTACCAGGCCCAAAATTTGAGGAATTGTGTATGACTGGTGTTCAGTCAGTAGTGTTGATCAAGAAATTACTGTTAGTCTCCATAACGTCCGTGTTGATCAACATGAGGTGAGTCTTCGCCAGAATTGAGAAAGCTCTGTTTGACATGGCAGATATGCGATATCCCACAAATTGAAAAATAGCGCCAACCAACAGATTCAGTTGTTGGTTAATTTTACCAACAATTTTAGCCACATAGCATAGATTTCTGTTGGTTGTTAGAAAGCACTGTTCTGTCGACCTGCCACCTCTGAATTTCCTGGTCCCTAAGTATACTTTTTACTTCTCTAGCTACTGTCCGTACCTCAAACTCGTGACCAATACCATCATTCCACCTATCACCTACCCCGCACTCATCTAAAATTTTCTTAACCTGATACGCCCATGAATCCTTACCTGTGTCCCTAAGGGACTCCAAATACGCCGCTTTCAACATTCTAACACATGGAAGACAAATTATCTTCTCACAAAAACTAACCATACTAACTAAACGCTCACATCTTAAACTTCCTAAATCTAGGTCCCCCCTAATAGCAGCTACTACTTCGTCCGTTGATATTAATTATTATTATAGCAAGCTTGTCCATTGCTTGAAATTGACAGCCGATATTGCTGTACCGACTGAGAGAATTCGAGTTGGTACAAGGAAACCTATTTGGAAAGTCAGTCCTGAAGTTAAGAAGACAAATACAAATTTTGGCTAAAAATTTTGGTTGCTTGTGGACGCCCAGGGAATGATACTGTCTTTAATCTAAAAACTAAAACGAAGCGTGAATACAAATCTTCACTTAAAAATGCTCGTCGATGCTCCCACTGGCAAAAAAGCGTGGCAAAAGGTCCTTCGTACAGTGTTCAGCTATACCTCCTTCCGCGCTAACTATGGCTTACTGGAACAGCCACTACATTTAGAATTTACAGCAAACAAAAGTAGTGGTAGTAACAAAATGAATGGCAACCAGCTGAGGCTACCGTTAAATGGTAAAGAACAAGAGCTAAATAAATGCCGCTAAAATTAACGAACTCAGTAACTTGGTTGAACCGGATAATGAACTCGTACTACCGAAAAACTAATTGAAAAAATAAGGAACAGATCGGGAGCGGGGTCCAGTCAGTTGAAGGAACTTTTAACAGCTCCTTCAGACGTGCCTCTTTGAAAATAGCTTGCTGGTAAAAGCGAGGCTTCACCTTCCAGATTTTTCTTCCGGATTCAAGACAGCTGTTTTCGTCGAGATGTATCTGGACGGTGAAGCCAGGCCAAAAACTTCTGGAAGTCCGGGTGTTGGACACCCCGGATTCCGGATATCTGGAAGGTGCCATAGAGGCAACGAGTTCGAGAGACACTACAAATATGCAAATGGGGTAGAAAAGGGAAAGTGATTGACAGTTATGACTGGGATGCAAAGTAAATTTTAGTAAAGGGGACATCTAAGAAATGTTGAAGAACAGCAAATTTAGCTGTCATCATTATCAAGAAAATCTGGAAAGGTTCGCTTGACTTTGCGGAAGCCCCAAACGTCTGGTAATCTGGAAGGTGAAGCCTGGCTTTAAGAACTCAGAGAGCAGAATGCTTCTAGTCGTTTTTATGTTCCTGCTCGGCAGTGTTAAAGGAAATGTATGTTCCTTCTCCCCTGGAATCCGTCTTTATTCTTTTCTTTCTCTTCGAGGGCGGATACTGGCGTCGAACAGTCCACTGCCGGTGGTCCTGTCCGGATATGTGTAGGTTATACTCTTGATGACTATCTCTCCTTGGCGATGCAAATCTCCGGCCTCTCCGGGTATTTAGCGGAAGAAAGACAGAATTGGTGTTGCAGCTGCATCCAAAGATCGCCGTGATTGACTGACAAAGGATTTGATTCGTTGAGTTTGAGTCGTACGGACACGCATACTCCTTCTTCCTGAGGGTCGCTGGCGTGTTTTGGACTTAGTCATATAGAGTATTGACCAAAATAGCAAAGAAGCAAAATAAGCAAATAGCGTAAATCCACATAAACAAGACTAAGAACTGTTAATGGAACGAGTAAATTACGGCATAAACGCATTCACAAATCTTTCAGTTGTATCTACTGGATAATTAGTTAGTTGACCTTGATGGTTGTAGGCCTCGATTGTTGGAGGTTTCAGGCCATTCACTCTTTTTTTTTGTGCTTGGAAATTGAGTTGCAGCTGTAATTCAGCTGCAATATTCCCTCAGGCTATATTATGAAGTAAATAAATAAATTATCTTCTCATTTGTTCCACAGTTCATGAAAAACGGGGTTTTAAGGCTAACGGCGCTGACTGTCAATATATTTATATTTATTATATTTAATTTGATTGCTATTGCGGCCATTTCTTTCTGCACTTGCACTCCTCTAACGGAGAGAAACGGAATAGACGCAATATGAAAACAAGTCTGTCAATCCCACCCGCTCATAAATAAATCAGTGGGTCCGACTGCATTCACTAGATTACCGGTATGCATTTCTTCAAGACCTACAAGAGCACAGGGCATTTGGTCTACCAGACCAAAGGCATTGATGTGATCCCAAAAATCTAATATTTGATCCGAGATTTGATCCAGACAATTGGGTCTTGTCTTCGCCAGGCTAATCATCCGAGAAAACCAAGTTCAGATATACCTCTATAAGCCATATCTATTTTGAGGATACTGACCGAAACTTCCTTCTTTCTGCCAAATTTCCGGTTTCAGCCGAGTTCCGAGCGAACTAATTATACAGCAAAAAAAGAATAATCAGAAACGAATTCAGCGTATATCCTTATCTCTGTAAAGAACATCTGATCAACTTCAAATAAAACTTTATTTATAAAACAATTCCGGCTACAACCGGATTCCGGACCAATTATATGTCCGGGTAAAAAATGATTGTGATATACAGACTTAGCGTCTCTTCTTACCCTAGTGGTCTGTCATCTAATCAACTTCAAATAAATGTTTTGCTTTTAACAAATTTTCCGGTTTTGACTGGATTCCGGGCGAACTAGTTGTCCGGGTAGAAAATACTTTTCACATAAGTGTTCGGCATGTCTTCTTACCCCAAAATCGAACATATAATCAACTTCAAATGAAACTTTTACTTTGAACCAACTTTCCGGCTTTTGCCGGATTATGGACGAACTACTTGTCCGACGAGAAAATGCTTTTCACATTAGTGTTCAGCGTGTCTTCTTACCTCTAAATCGAACATATAATCACTTCAGATGAAACTTTTACTTTTAACCAACTTTCCGGTTTTTGCCGGATTCCGGGCAAGTAGTTTTACTTGTCCGGCAAGAAAATGGTTTTCACCGTCGTGTTCAGGATGTCTTCTTACCTCATAATAAACTATCACATTGGCTGTTTAAAATATTTTGTTTACCCCTTAATTTGAACCACCTCCCACCCCTAAATGTGGGGCTGCCCATCGACGAACTCGATCTTACTCTTGACCCAAAGAATCTCTACACCAAGTTTCATCAAAATATCTCATTACCTTCGAGAGTTATCGTACTTACAGACGGACAGACAGACACCGTACAGACTGACGGACGGACAGACGAACAACTTTTGCGATGTCATAGGTATCCCTCACTTATGTTTCGGGATCCCAAAAACGTGATGTTTGACTGCGCTAGATGGATACGTCAGCTCAGTCTTAATCAAGCAATATTTCAGCCATTCTTGGCAAGGGTCTCAAGCTAAAAAAATTAACGTTTGATAAAATAAATTCTAGCATAATATAGGTTAATAATAGGTTCTAGCAACTATTTTGTTGAGTTGCTTCGTAGGAATTGCTGGGAGTTAAAGCTGGTGCTGAGATGCCCCCCCCCCCCCCCCGGGGCGGTTCGAAGGGCTTAGGCATGGGGGGGGGGTGAGGACTTCAGAATATACGACTGGCTAAAAATACAGCACCAGCAGGCTACAAGTTCTATAACGTTACGGGAAATGCCACTGTAGTAATAAATAATAAACAAATAAGTAATATATAAGCTGCACAAATCGGTTTTGTCCGGTGAAGCAGTCAAGACAAACTAAAGTGAGCGCCGCTGGCGAAACTTTTTCAATTCGAGCAAAATTCAACTACTCCTTTACAACTACTACCTTTTAATGTAGGTTAGACTCCAAATCTCAAGGTTAAAACCGCACATAAATGATGCAAACTTCAACTAAATAGAAATAGGGTAGGACTACGAAAGAGCCGCAGGCAAAATTTGTTAAATCGGCGTTTATTCGGTAATATTCGACTACTTCCCACACAAACTCTTGCCCCAATCACGTAAGACAAATTTAAACTCAGCGCCGCAGGCAATTTTTGTGTAAACCGACCTTTTTCTGGCATTCCTAGCTTAGGGTGGCTGAAATCTTAGGCCTATAACACCTCACCTAAATTACAGGCCGTTCAAACAGATAGCAAGTAGGCGACTATGAAAGACGGCGCAACATTTTAAAGGCTGCCTACTACGATATGCACTGACATATCTGTCAGTGCCCCGATAACTCGCAAACGGAGTGGGATATTTTCCCAGAAGTTGGTAGGTGGTTCTTTGGTGGTCACTTTGAATTTAGACCACACGAAAAATAGTGCAGTCATTAGGCGGTTGTGCCAGTTTCTTTTTAAGATAAGGAGATGGTAGGATAAGGCTGAAACGTCGCGCCGCAGGCGAAATTTTCGAAAATCAGCCTGTTTTCAGCGCATGAGAGGGAAAATCACGACTGGTAATGGCATTTATGTCACTCTGGCAAGTTCGAAACATGTCATTCTAACAAACTCAAAACACACGATAATTCTTAACGTAATGACTCTTTATATGGCAAGCTCAAAACTTACGACTGTCTCTAATGACTAGAAAATCTCTTCATAAAACACGACAAGAAACGGGTCATTTTCAGGGAAAATTTGCGGTTGATGTCATTCTGGCAAGTTCCGTTAGACTGATTCAGACAAAATGAGAACACGAAACTGTGAATCTGACAAACTTAAAACATACTACTAAAATCTATATGGAACAATACGACCAGAAACAGGCCATTTTAAGGCAAATTCACGATAAGCTAACTGCTGTGTCTGCCTTTATCTGGCAAGGTCAAAGCTTACGATTGTCTCTAATTTACGACTAGAAAATCCCTTCGTTAAGTACGACAAGAAACGGGTCTTTTCAGGCGAAATTCGCGGTAGATGTCATTCTGGCAAGCTCAAACATACGAATTTCATTCTGAAAAACCCAGAACACAGAACTGTGAATCTGAAAACATACGAATAGACATTTCTTCGTAGCCATACAACTAAAAAAGGTGATTTGTGGGTAAATTCAGGTTTGGTAACTGCCTGCATGTGATTCTGAAAAGCTCAAACATACTACTGTCATACATACAAGTTGAAAACATACGACTGAGAGTAGATTCTCTGGAGCATGGGAGGGTGAGTCACCCCCCTTCGAATCGCCCCTGCCCCCCCCCCCCCCGAAGTGCAAATATATAGGAAATTAGAAAATTGTTAAAAACTGCAGTTTGGGCCGTGAGCACTTAAGGATTTTCACTAGACCCGCAAGTTAAATGTAACACGTGAGGGCGTCTTGCTGGCCGTTCTCCTCTATATATACTTTTCAAAATATTATATTGCATTTTATTAAAATTGTGTGGAGGGGGGGGGGGGGGGGGGCGGTCGCCATGTTTGTTTTTTTAGCCGGAACCCGGCAGGGAGAGTCAAATATGTTTCGCAGTCAGCTTGGTCTTAAATATTATTTAAAATAAATGAAATGACCTATACACCTAAAAAGAATTATTGAAGGAAATATATAGGCTACTGACAACTTTTTAGCATTGTGTATCATGTACCTGCTGATCGTTTTTTCTTTTCGTCTGGTCTTCTTGTTCAGATGTTGAGGTTGCTTCCAGATATCCCCACTAGAAAAGATAACGCTCCTGCTGGTCCCCATTTTGAGTCCCGACTTGGATGGGAAAGATCTAAATCAGATCTAAATATTGCTCATGTTAGAAAGCTTCTGATTGAATTCCTTGAAGAAATAAACATAGGAAAAGGTTATAATTTTTTGGTTGCTTTTTCTATTTCTCTAATAATGAATTCTGTCGGCTCTGTGTTCTTAATTGGCATGGATGCCTACTTATTATTCAGATCATAAACTTATTCAAATCATGTCACAACATTCTCGCTTTGTTAGAAGCTTGAAGGTACTCAAAACCTTTGGAAATTTGTGGCGAGTTCTTTTGTTGGATTCAGTGAAATCTTGAAGACCCCTTTTATCTAGTGATAGTGGAGTAGCGAAAAAAGAAGAAGAATTAAAGGCAGTGGAACTGAGTTAGTGCGATAGTTTCGTTTGTTGTTCCTTGCTGGAAGCCATAGAAAGGATTAGGAGGATATTGATAGTTTAAAGCACTACTGAAGACCTATGCGACTCCATTAGTCTACATATCTATGTACCAGCTAATTACCTTGTTCTGCCAACCTGGGCTCGACTTTTCTTTCTTTTTTTGAGATAGCCTAATGAATTATCGGTCGTTAGCCCACATGGAAGATTGTAATTGTTGACAGTTTGTTTATTTACTTTAAATACTTTAAAGTTTCCCTCGGTTTACCCCGTCTGATAACTGAATTATAAGTTAAAGCACCAAAAACATTTGGCTGGCTTTACAAACAAGAGCTGGAAGCTGATATGGCACTTGCAAGACTTGGTAAATAAGAATGACGGTGGATCCTTGGAAATCACGGGCTCAGGTGGATCATGAAAATGTAGGTTTTGCGTAAAAGTACTTCAAGGGATGATCGGATCTGGGAAGTAACAATTTGTAAGCCAATCTTGTCAAGTCTCTAATGTTCAAGCCAAGTTTCATCGTCCTAGCACATCTGGAAGTAGTCTACCTTAAACTGCGGTCACCGGAATTCAAAACCCCCTCCAACTCCCCCAGACTGACCGAATCCGGTCCTGATGTATCTAGGCTTGTTCTTCCCACCAAGCCTTATCCCAATCGGTATATTCCAAGCGTGTCACAAAATTTCCGCCCCCCCCCCCCCGATTCCCCCACATTGATCGGATCCTGTCCGCACTTGAAGTGGGACATCTGAGACACAAGGTCTTTCCAAATATCAATTTTCATTAAGATCCGATTCTCCGTTCAAAAGTTATAAATACGTCAATATTCTGGATTTCCCCTCCTTCACTCTCCCCACGGTAGTCAGATCGGGGAAGTGACTATTTCTAAGTTAGTTCGGTCGGGTCCCTAATATGCCTGCCAAGTTTCATCGTCCTAGCACATGTGTAAGCATCTTAAGTCGGGACCACCGGAATTCCAGAACCTTCCCTCCAACTCCCCCTACAGTGCTCTGATCCGGTCCGGTCTTGTCAGCTATGTATCTAAGGCTTGTGCTTGTTCTTCCCACCAAGTTCCATCCCGATCCGTCCACTCTGAACATGTCACACGATATCCGGTTCCCCCGGTCCAACTCCCCTGAAAGTCACCGGATCGTTATATTCCAAGCGTGTCACAAAATTTCCGCTCCCCCCCCCCCCCATTCCCATATTGATCGGATCCTGTCCGCACTTCAAGTGGGACATCTAAGACACGAAGTCTTTCCAAATATCAAGTTTTATCAAGATCCGATTCCCAGTTCAAAAGCTATAAATACGTCAATATTCCGGATTCCCCCTCCATCCACTCCCCTACGGTGGTCGGATCGGGGATGTGACTGTTTCCAAGTTAGTCTGGTCAGGTCCCTAAAATGCCTGCCAAGTTTCACTATCCTAGCACATGTGTAAGCATTAAGTCGGGATCACTGGAATTCCGGAACCCTCTCTCCAACTACCCCCACAGTGCTCGGATCCGATCCGGTCTTGTCAACTGTGTATCTGGGGCTTGGGCAGGCCTTCCCACCAAGTTTCATCCCGATCCATCCACTCCGAATATGACACACGTCCCCCTCCAACTCCCCCTAAGTCACCGGATTCATTCCGGACGTGAAGTGTGACATCTGAGACAGGAGTTCTTTCCAAATATCAAGTTTCATTGAGATCCGATTCTCCGTTCAAAAGTTAAAAATATGTCAATTCCGGATTCCCCCTCCCTGTACTCCCTCCATGGTGGTTGAATCGGAGAAGTGACTATTTCCAAGTTAGTTTGGTAGGGCCCCTAATATGCCTGCCAAGTTTCATTGTCCTAGCAGATCTGGAAGTACCCTAACACGAGATTAGTGGTCCGACAGACAGACCGAAAAGTGATCGGTATATGGCACTTGAGCGGAGCTGCAAGTGCCATAAAAAGTGAACAGTAATTTTCCCTTGCCTAGATCTTTTCTTCTCCATCAAAGAAAACTGCTTTTAACCAGCGTCTTTATGTAACATCCGTTGTTAATTGTTTGGTTGCACCTTTCAAGCTTTACAGTGCTGCGTAAATTAATTACGATGTGTTTTTATGGCACTTGCAGCTTCCCTGAAGTGCCATATACCGATCACTTTTTGGTGGGTCTGTCAGGCCACTGTTCTCGAGTTAGGGTACTTTCAGAAAGGCTAGGACGATGAAACTTGGCAGGCATATCAGGAACCCGACCGAACTGACTTGGAAATAGTCACTTCCCCGATTTGACCACGTGGGGGGAGTGGAGGGAAGGGGAATCCGGAATCTTGAAGAAGGTTTTGGAACGGATGGTCGGATCTTAGCGAAACTTGATGTTTGGAAAGACTTCGTGTGTTGAATGTCCCATATCAGGTCCGGACGGGATTCGATGAATGTGGGGTGGGGGGAGTCGGAGGGGGGAACCGGGAATCTTGTGACACTCTTAGAGTGGAGGGATAGGGATGAAACTTAGTGGGAAGAACAAGCATAAGTCCTAGATGCATCATTGACATAACCGGACCGGATTCGGGCATTGTGGGGGAAGTTTTGGGGGGCGGGATTCTGGTGATTCAGCGAGTTCAGTACTTCCCTATGTACTAGGATGATGGAATTCTGTAGGAATATCAGGGATTCGAATAGACCGACTTGACAATAGTCGTTTGAACGATCAGAACATCGTGGGGGGAGTTGAGGGAGGGGGAATTCGGAATCTAGTGGTATTTACAACTTTTGAAGGGGAGATCGGATTTGAATGAGACTTGGCAAGTGGACAGAGGTATTGTCTCAGATGTTCCATGCGAAATCCGGACCGGATCCGATGCTAGGGGGGTAGTTGGAACGGGGCACCGGAATTTGTGTGAAACGCTTAGCGTCGAGGGATCGGGATGGAATTGGGTGGGAAGAACAAGCATAAGCATTAGTTACGTTCTTGACAGAACCAGATCATATCGGGGCTCTTTGGGGGGAAATGGATGGGGTTTCCCAGAATTCAGGTGATCGCGAGTTAGGATACTTCCAGATGTACTAAGGAGGATAAAACTTGGCAGGCATATTAAAGTGACCGACCAAATAGGCTTAAGGACCCGACACAATGCCCGAGGAAGACTTCCGTTCCTGAATCCGACAGTTTTCCGGCTAGTTGAGGGAGGGGAGTCCGGAAATTACTGACTTCCGTAGGTTGTGAACAAATGAATGGTTCGATTCAAGTGAAAGTTTGTTTGTGACAAGAACTGATGACCTAGATGTACAACGCATGTGTCCGAACCCCATGCCGCCATGGTTGGGGGAGTTGGGGGGGGGGGGGGTCCGGAAACTTTGTTACATGCACAAAACCAAACGGATGGGCCGAATGGGATGCAAGTTGGACAGTAGCAAGTTTATGATTTGACGTCCGAACCGGATCAGACCAAGGTAGAGGATGATGAAGCTCGGCCACAGTGAGGGGAGGTGGAGGGGGAGTCCAGGAAATGTTGTGGCTTGCATAGGGATTGAACGAATAGAGTGATTTGAATGAAACTTGGAAAGTAGACAGATTGTGTACCTTAGATGACATATTTTAGGGTTCGGATCAGATCTGAGCACGGCGAGGAGGGGTACCGCAATCTCCGGAAAAAATGCTCAGATTTACTTCTCGTTTCTCACACCTCCTACTCGTTACAAGTGCCATAAGAGCTCGCAGCTCTTGTTATTAATTTGTTGTTGTTTTTAGTTGATATGGCCCTTGGAGGCCGCTGATGAGTTTAATCAAATAATAAATACAATGCAATTTTTGGGCCTCAGTCCCAGGCGGTCTTTTGGCTAGCCGAGTTGTATTGTAATTCTGTTTCATATTGGTGAATGGCTATATAGTTTGGTTTTTGATTTGCTATATTTTCCATTAGAATATAGTAGTTATTTCGAAAGGAGACCTTTGTATTTTGTCCTGATTTTGGGTAGATTTAAAGTAGTTCTCGAATACTATAAAGTAAAGAAAAAAAGCTTAAAAATAAAGCTCAAAGTAAACTCATATTTTGCGTTTTGCCTTTTGAAACCTACTTACTTAGCATCCCATTTTTTTTTTAGGGGGGGGGGGTAGTTTGAAATGTAATGAGCCCCCACCCCCAATTGTGCCTCTGTATTTTTGTATATAGGCTATATTTTTTTTTTTTTTAGGATGGCCCAAATTTGTGAACCGTAAACCTCTGACTAGTAGACAAGGAAATGCCGTCAGATACCTCCTTTTTTCGACGGATGTTTCGAAGGAAAAATACACGCGAGGATAAGGAGGAACCAACGTTGAAAGTCGTCTATTTAGGAAACGTTCTAACTGGATTTGCGAAAGGTAAAGCATCGGGTGATATGATATAGTTCCGAAGGAAAGCTCATCGGACCATAACGGAATTAGCATATTGTCTCCAGGACAACCGTTTAAAATATATCGATTCCATAAGAACCAATAAATTTAATATCAACTATATTTGAAAAAAAATTGATGTTCCATAGCTATCTTCACGAAATACCCTAGTCCCTTTATTTCCCCAAACCTGTGTCCCCATCGTTTGAACTACCCAATCCTCCGCAGACTTAACCTTAAAATACCCCTCCTTGAATCAGAAAATTCCTTATTGCGCAGTACAGCAAATATTGTGTACTAAGGAATAGTAAAACATAGGTAGTATTTTCAGATTCTAAACGTAGCGGGTGTCAAGAACTTAAAGGCAGGGCTAGGATCGACAGTCTGCTTAAACCTCTATTCTTCAGAGCTCTGGCACCTTTATCGTGCAAACGAACGAGATGGTATATGCCAACTCCAATGAGCTATTTCATTGTATTACCTTTAAAAACAAGAGCTAAGAGCTTACATGACACTTGTTACGAGTAGGTGATGCAGGAAAGTTGATGAGAGCGTCACAAGATACCCCCTAGGTTCGAAACTAGGATTAGGATATCTAGTTTCAATTGAGTCTGAGCACATCTGGCATCGTCTCGGATCATCCAGTGTAAAAAAAAAATTATACTTGCCAAGTTTAGATCCACTCGTTTGATCCCAGGACAGGCCACAATACTTTCGGTACCCCCCTCCCCCCTCCAACTCCCCCATCGCGGCCGAATCTGGCTTGAACAGGTAAATGGATCATCCAAAGCATCTTCTCTAACCGCCTATCAAGTTTCATTCGAATCTGATTATTTTTTCGGAAAACTCCGATCCCCCCCCCCCGTGCCCGGTTCCGTTCCGGGCCCTAAAATATGTCGTTGCTTATTCACATCACATTCTACTCACATAAAAAAGAACATCAGAGACTTTAAATTTCATTGGCATCCGATTACCTGTTCAGACGTTACTCACCCACCCCCACTCTACTTTCCAAGTTTCATTCAAATCGCTCCACTCGTTTGACCACTATGCGAGCCACCAAATTTCCGGGACTCCCCCTCCTACTCCCCCCAATTGTGCCTGAATACGACGTCCATATATGCCGCCGACAAGCACCCATCTTAGCTGGAAAGAAGAAGAAGATTCAGGTGACTCCGAAAACAAAATGCAGAAGAATCTCTACCCTTTCGACGACCTGATCAAACAGCAAAAACGGCAGCTATCCCCAGAATGAAATCACAGGACCAGTTTTCAAAAAAGAAGATCACAAAATTGGATATTTAAGGAAGAATCTTAAATTGTTTTTCACAAGTTCATTTTCCAGCTTGAGCGGCTTGAGCCTGAAGAGGACCCTTGCCAAGAAGGGCCAAAATATAGCTCTAATAAAATGTAGCTGACTGACCACCGTCAAATATGGATTATAAAAATAAATAAAATAAATGTCGGAGCCTCGTAGACAAACCAGGACCCACATGGCGGGACCCCATGGTGAAAACCAGGCCAAATCAAAGATTTAATTCGATGGGAAAGAAGCCCTTGAGATGGAAAAATTGGTTTTCCTCGTAAGTCCCTCGTAAAGCGCCACCTAGGTAATATGAATTCACTGATGGGCTGGCCAGATATAATGATAATAATAATTTATTTTTAACCCACATATCGTACAAGACAAAAACAGTGGAGTACAAAAGAAAATAGGAAAACATAATTAGGGAAAACACAAGTACACAACACATACAAACAAAATCTACCCAAGAGTCATACAGACGAAGAAGCCCATGAGAGGGCGACAGACGCGCGTACGCCTTTTCAGACAGTTTTCTGTTGAGAACAGCCAATTTCTGCGTAATATCCGGTAGCGAGTACTTAATAATTTTAGAATTTCTTTGCCAAGGAGGGAGAAAAATAAGAAATTTACAAAAACGGAAGTAAGAGGATCGCATAGCCTTAATATCCTTTTTGTTTAAAACATTTTGTATTTTTCTTCATATCCAAAGCAATATCTTGAATCCTATTTCAGCTATTTTTTTACAGTGGAAAACGGATGCGTCAGCTGAATTGTACTAGAGCTAGATTTGATTTTTCCACTAGTTCATCTTCCAGCTTGAGCCTGAAGAGAACCCTTGCCAAGAAAGATAAGAGAGTAAGGCCTAAGATAGTGATAGGTCTAGAGAGTAAGGCCTAAGATAAGATAGGCCTAAGATAGTTTACAATTTATAAGTTGTACTCCTCAATCCTGAGGGAAATAAATGAATAAATAAATAAGTGGTAGCCCAGCCAATACCCAAATTGCAGCCAATTAAACAAACAACGACTCGTTGGCTAAGAAGTTTTGTTCCCGCCTTCGTCAACCTTTTTAACTCGCATTATTAATTATAAATAAATTTGAATATTTTGAATTATGTTTAACAAGTCTTTGTTATATCCAAACTAGTGAAGAATTATCTTGTGTATATATTTAGTGTTAATATGGACGAGAAACACCAAATCGGCTTGACCGTTGTTTCGGTTTTGAAAATAAATTGAATTGAATCGAAAGAACCGAAATATAACTCTAATAAAAGTCAGCTGACGTATCGTTCTGAAATCTCAAATATTATTCGCAGTCAGCTTGGGCTGAAGGAACATTTATTTCAGCTCAGTGGTGCGGATTATGTTAATAAAAAAATCGGATATCGGTTTTAATAGTTATTTCTTTATCGTTTGGTATCCCTAGTACATCTGGAATCCTTTTGTTCAAATACCTCTTTTTCCCGCAGGTGATGGATGTCTGGAGAAACCCCTATGCACCCTCTGGAAGAACTACTGTCAGAGCACCCGTCCTGATGTCAAGATGGTCCTTCGATTATCCCCTGGCGGTCTTAAAGCAACAACTCAAGAACATGGACTAACGGAGTACTGGGGTCATCGTGTGACTTCATGCGCCGCTCCGTCCAACTACCCCCATATTTTTACTTGGGTTTACAGACACGAAACGACGAGATTAAAACAAGAGCTGAGATGTCATGCGGTCCTATGTAGGAGCAACGCTCAGGTCTGTAAACTTACCCGTTGCTATCAGTTAGTTAATAGTTTATTCCAAAATCAAGTCGGACGCAGCTGATAACTGTTTTTATGGCACTTGCCCTTCGGCGAGGTGCCATATAGCGATCGCAATTTCTGTCCGTCCGTCGGTGGTTCAGTCTGTCCAGTTCCGCTAGTTCGGGCACTTCCACATAATCTAGGACGATCAAAGTTGGCAGCTATACCAGGGAACCCAATGCTAGGACGATCAAAGTTGGCAGGCATACCAGGGAACCCAAGTGATTAAGTTAGAAATAGTCACTTCGCCAATCCGAGCATCGTGGGGGTAGTGTAGGGAGGGGGAATCCGGAATCTTGAGGTATTTATAACTCTTGAACGGGCGATCGTTTCTTAATGAAACTTGGTATTTGGAAAGACCTCACGTCTCAGACGATCCACATTAGATCGAGACCGGATCCGGTTACTTCGGGGGGAGTGGAGAGGGGAACTGAAAATCTTGGGAAACGCTGAGAGTGGAGGGATCAGGATGAAACTTGGTGCGAAGAGCAAGTGCAAGTCCTAGATACATCATTGACATAACTGGACCGGATTTGTGGACTATGTTGGGATTTG